>BMAT01004972.1:35764-51915 GCA_019649035.1 Elysia marginata
CCCTGCCAACTTCATACCACCAGAACTTCAAAGAAAAGCATGATAGAGCTTTTCTGTTTGTTGTATTTGAAATAGAGAACAAGCTTTTCTGCAATACAAATATACTATTTATTTGGACTGGTTTTCAAGACAATCAGTCTCCTACAAAACAACCCCCTATTACCTGCGTGTCTCATTCTCAGCCTCCGATACATCCGTCTTCATAGCACCAGCATCGACAACCTTCTTGTCAAACATGCCCCAGAATGAGGCCGTGGTGCTGTCACCCCCGGATGTGATGCCACTGTTGGCAGCAGTTTCCGAGCTCTGGACAACGGCCTGGACATCACACAACAGCCTCTGCTGTGCTGCCTCCAGGGCTGTTTGGTCAGTGAATGCATGCTGTTTGAATCTGGGAATGGGAAAAAAAAGTTTGTTATGATGGTGACTGTATTGCCCATTTTAGTTTTAGTCAGATGGAGAAAATAAAATTTATGTGATTGCCCAGTCTTGAGTCTACATTGGGCATACATAAGTTAAAATTTTTATTATCTTGCACTTTTTTTAAACTTCAAAATTTTGGATCAGATGATGTTGATGTATGTTACAATGTGTTAACCCCATGTTCAAGAAGAGTTTTTTTTTCCTACCACAACTTTTTAAAGAGCATCTATCTTCATGTGTCTCCTTTTAATTCTACACCAAGACAGACTTTTTAATTTTTTACAATACTTAGCACAAAAAAGTAGCTTTATCAAATTTTGAGTTTTACAGCTGACTTAATGCACATTGATGATAGTTTTTAAAGGGATCTGGCACTGGTACAATTATCTTAATTCTTATCCCACTATGTTTCAATTTTCAATTTTGCTGTTTAATAGTTTCAAACCAGAGGAAGTAATTGCATAATACTGTTAGAAACTATTGGAGATCAGTTAACTCCCCCTTTTTAATTCAAGGTCTCATAATTTGAAGTTTTAGGCCTTTCCCAAGAAATTTGAATAATGAGGTTTCCACTGTATTTTAAGTTCAACATTAGTGATTCAATATTTTGGTGATGATTCTTGTACTAAAATACAGACTATGGTAATGGTTGGAAGCTCTGCAACTGTCTCAATCTGTACCGGTACTACAAAAAACTGTACCTGGGATCTAACAAGGTAGCCGCGGCCAGCCTGTAGTTGTTCTCCACTGTGGCAAGGTGCTGCTGCATCTGACTAGCCAGAGCGTTGCGCAGCGCTACTTGCGTCTGGGTGGCGGTCGTGGAGAGAGAACTGTCGGCTGTCGAGGGAGCTGAGGAGATCTCAGCTTCTGTTACTTGCTGCAGGAGGGTAGAGATTGGGATCAGCTTCGACATGCATGTGTAGGACTCGGTACACAGCTCTCTGGTGGCCGCATAAAATGGTTTAAGCACCTGAGGATATAAGAAGTGTATAGCAAAAATGAGCATGATGGTTGCAAACACAGGGGAACTGTGTTTTGTAGCCAGAGTGAATTGGTAAAAAAAACAAAAATTATAAGTCTATTTGTTCCTCTTTTTCTATATACTTTTGATTTTACAAATAGTTAACTTGCTACAGCTAAGTTAAAGCAGACTACAACGTCCAAGACAATTTAATCCAAATGTGAAATACCATCTATGATGTCTTCATGTATAGTTTAAAGTGCAACATTGCGTCAAAACTTTTGTCTTTCATTTTCACCGGAAAACTAATATTCCTTTTTTAAAAAATTTATGAGACCTTAACATTCCAAAAATAGGAAAAAATTTAAAAACATAATATGAAAAAAACAACCAAACCACAGAGTGGTGTCTAATTTGTACATCTCTCCACACTTTGAACAAAATGTGTAGTGAGTTTAAAAAAACAATCAACATATTACAATAGTTGAGTCTGTGAAGATAATTAACTCAAGCATGGTAAGTGGGCATTTAACTTGTTAGCATTTTACACACTGAATAGGCTGGGTAGAGGTACAGATGTTCTTCGTTATGTGCACCACTAACTCATAACTAGCAGGGGTATGATTTACTACAGTGAAAAGTATCTCTAGCTGTCATTTTAAAAAATTTGCACATGCTGAAAATTAACTTTTCAATCTCCTGTACTCACATCAAGAATACTGCGAATGAGCTCCACCTCGTCGTCACAGAGACACATGTTATCCTTGCCGAGGTAACATAGCACCGTGTTGACAGCCTCGTACTGCTCCACCATACGCCCAAACATGGAGTACGTTGACGTCCAGAACCGCTGCGGACGCTCCGGCTTCAGCCTGTGGACAGGCAAGTTGTGCTGCTGCTGGACTGCAGACAACATCTCCGAGGCTTTCATGTTCAGGTCAAAGTAGGACACGGCCTCCGCAGCTTTCTTCTGGATACGCACAAGCTCTGACACAAAGTCCAAAGCTCCGACCATAACCTGGGTGAAATATAGAGTTACGACTAAACTTCAAGTTTTCCTTTCATGATTGATTTTAAAATTTACCATCAATTCATATACTTTTACCTTGGAGTAAAAAACAGGTATTTTTCATGTAATCATGCCTTGAAGTAATGAAAATATTTTGCTGTTTCTGGATCTATTACAAAACCGAAAATAAAGTTTGATCACTTTTTTAAATCTAAAGATCTATCCAACAAGAAATGGATTATCACTTTTATTGGAAATCATACAGTTCCCTAAAAGTTTTTTGTTACTGTTGTTGTTGCTGCTGTTTGGACGCTGTTTGCAAAGCCAACTATATTTCATCCTAAACAGTTTATTTTCTTGTACACATAAAAAGGAGATCAGTATCTCTTTGTAAATGATAAAACACTGTTTCACTGGCCTTTTTTCCAAGCTTTTTACTATTATATATTCACATTCCATAATTTGAGTCAATCAATCTGTTTTTGATTTTCTAAAAAAGACGATATGCATGAAATGTGGTAGATAAAACACAATTTTCATTCTCGAAATATAAGAAAGTTATTTGAGTTAATATGACAGTTGCAATCAAAATACCAAACAATTATATAATCACATACAATAAGGGGGAAAAAAGTTAACTAATTCCGTCCATTCTCCCCCCTTACAGCATTAGGCTGCATCTCATTTACCTCCATACCTGCGCTTTGAATATTAATGCAATGTGAAAAGAGGATGTGAGTTTTGCATTTGTTTAGTTTAACATTTTAATGAATTTTCAAATGTACATAATTGGTTTGCAATTTTACCATGTGCCTATGAGTGGATAGGAGAAATTAAATTAATGCCGTAATGTTTTAGTTCCATGTCCTCATAAAAAAAATCTATCCTGCTAAATTCACGATAGTCACAGTTAAATAATTCAGCCTACAGTCTCCTAGTTACCTCGTTGAGGATGTGGCCAAAACAAGTAAGCTCCTCCCAGCCGTTGACGAGACTGGCACTAGAGACAACTTCATCAGCAGAGTCTGACAGTAGCGCCACCACCCGATCTGTGATACCCCACTCGTCTGTTATACGCTTAAAGTTGGTAGCAGTGTTGGTTTCTGTTCAAACACGACAAGAGAGCAGGCAATGTTTAGACAGAGAACTAATTGTTATGTGAATATCCTCACCCTACAGACGAGATGTAAATCCCTCACCAATCATCCCCTGTATATTGATACCCCCATGTCCTTATTTTCCTTTTTTTTTTTCAAATCAATCTAGTACCGGTACTTACAATGAGAATAGGAGCCAACAACATTGTGACTGAACTACGTGAAAATTTACTTGCACAGGGTGGAAAGTCACAAAAAATGTGATTTAATAGAAATTAAAATGCAATTGTCTTATCAATTCCAAAACAATAGAAGATAACCAGACTGAAAATTTCTCACTTGTAAACAAAATAGTTCTTGGTGTTCAAAGTGTGTCAATATATCTAGTTGTTTTGTTTTTTTTCTCATTTTGCTGATTGCATATATTCTCCTCTTGTCCAAAATCTAGTTTATTTCAGTATTTTATTTTTAGGTTCAGCAGCAGTACTCCAGTATTTTGGCAGTCATTCTAGAATACTAAAAGCCCTGCTGGTTGGCAGCCATGTGTTCGACAGCTATTGCTTTGATCATCAGTTGAATCCCGGTTAAACGTCGTCAAGTTTAAAAATACTACTGCACCAAAATACCGATACCAGAGCCAAGAATAATTTTAAAAAACTAACACCAGAGACCAGAATGAGTATATCAGATTATAAATATAAAACAAATTAAAAGAGAAACAAAAAGTTCACTCCAGACCTCATTGGATTCACGGGCGAAGGATAGAAATAGAAGAATAAAATAAATTGACTAACTGCCCAACTTGAATATAATTAGACAGTTCATAAATTACAAAACAAAATAACGCATTAAGATTTCATCTCTACACTTCATCAGTAATAATATTTTTAAAATTTATTACGGCAAAAAATTCATCTTTACATATTTAGAGCTATAATTATCGGGCAATTGTCATCACTCTTTTTTCCTAAAGAAATACATTCATTTTTTCTTTAAGAAATTTGGAAGATTTGAACTCAAGGATATAATAGATCACTTTAAAGTGAAATACACAATAATCAAAGTTAAACAGAATATGTTTTAATATACTGTAAAAAGACAAATTTATGTCAGTGTACATAGTGTGCAGCAAGACAAAACAAAAAAACAACAAAAAAAAACAAATACAAGGCTTTTTGTTCTCTTTTAGGTGATACATAGGAGTACATGATGTGGAAGAATTAAGTTCCTGTCATCACCTGTTCTCTCTTCAGTACAGTCAAACGTCTCTAGAACGATGCTGGACATTTCCCAGGAGTCCTTGATAAAGTGAGCGCTGACCGTCATGTAGGACTGGGTCTCTCGGTACTTCCAGCATTCCACAGACAGCGAAAAATAGGACGCAATAACAACATCTAGCTTTACCTGTTAAAAAAAAAAAACAGGAAAGATTGTGTAGATTTAAATTTATCTTAGCATAAGCTGTGAAATGATGGTACTGATAGTGAAAATGAACCAATTTTTTCGCACTTTGTTTATCAAAGCCATCACGCTAGATAGTTAAGATAAGATAAAATAACAGTTTGTTGTCTGAAAGGAAATTTAGTAGCAGTGTTGGTTTCAACAGATGCCACATTTAAGCAAACTATACATGTGTTGTTCTTCTAAAAACTTAATGTTTTTAAGCTTTCACAGGGAACAAAATGAAGTTATTATAAACCTCTGCAAGGATAATGTTGTTTTTTTTCCAGTTGAAAATTTTAAAAAAAATTTTAAAAGGGAGAAAAAATCTTTTTTTTTTACGTTTCATGTTTTCCCAGATATAAACATCCTCAATCTGACTCAAACACATTTTCTTTTCTAAAAGCTTCACAATAATTATAGATGCTTAATTTTTCCCATGCAAGATAAGTCTGACAAAAAAAACCCAGAAACATTTATCAATCAAATCAGAGCTAAAAACCTTCTTAACATTTCTAGCAACCACTGCAAATGTTGTTAGGAACAGTATATTGACACTTGAGTTGGGAGGGTGAGGAAATGGCTAAGTACCAAAACCTCAGTTTTCAAATCCAAAAGGAGAATGTCTGTGCCTAGACCATCCCATGAAATGCAAAACAGTAAGAAATATATAAAAATGGTTATTTATTATTTAACTTTAGGCTAGAATTTTGTAAGAAAAAAAATCTTCCCTAGCAATGTAAGCTAGGTGCATGTCTGCCGGATAGTCACTCATAAACACAGTACAACGAAACAAATTTAGTCTTATTCAATTTAAGGGTGGGGTGGCAAGCAATGAGGGGTATCATTAATCAAGGCCCATGGCTTAGTAATTTTCCATTGCTTCCCATGCTGCCATTACAGTCTGCAGATATTAAAGACTTAGCTTCATAGTAAAAGTGCCTTATGAGGGACATAAGCAAACGCACTGCAAATGTTGCCTTACTTTATGCTTAATTTCCTCGGCAAGCTCTGGAATCATTGTCTTCATGATGTTTTTCTTCATGGGCAGCTCAAACCTGTTGTCTAGGGCCGCAACAAAGTCTCGGAAGCCTGGCCGGTTCACAATGGAAGGATGCTCCATGTCTTTGGCAAGCATGTTTAGAAAAGCTCGGCCTATGTTCTGCCTCTCGCGCATTTTTGTCATGTAGTAAGACTTTTTCACACCATCTCCTGAGCTGTTCAATGAGGAGTTCAGCTCAGTTTTTAAATTCAGGGTGGAGTTATTGCTGCTGTTGACGTTTGTTGATCCTCTTGGTCGACCCCGGCCTCGAGATGGTCTGAGACCCAGTGAGAGGAATAACAAAGAAAAATATACAACTGTAAGAACGAGTAGAAAGACAGAAGAATAAATCTACTTTTAAAAAAAAGTTCTCTTGAATAAAAGTTTACAACATCAAACTCATTGGCACTGGTGATAAGAGATTTTGTTGTTAATCTTGTGTTGGTTGATTTTTTTTTCTGTTTTGACCTGTACAGGTTTGCATGAGTATTTGTGCACATGATTATATTCAGAGCATGAATATTTTAGGCATAAAAAATCTTACAATTATGACAGTTTAATACCTAATATATTACAACTTTTTACAATATCAGTTTTGTATGTTCAATTCGTAACAAGAAGTGTAAACACCAGGGGTTTGCATGTTTTGTTTTTTTAATTTTTGTAAGGGTTGCTTCCATGCTGACCTATGGCATAAGGAGAAAATTTGCGATTCATAATGGTGCTTTGTGTTTTATAGACATCAGAATTTATTGTTTATAGTAGGATCAGTGTTGTGCTAAAAGTTAATTATTAAAAAGTGACTTGGCACAAAATAAAGAGCATATTTGTCTTATTGAGGTTGAGAATAATAATATTTCACCTTTTTTTTTTAGTTCTAACTGATCCATTTTTTTCTTTTCAAGAGCTGAGGGTTTAATTATAGTATAAGTAAAACTAACAATATTGCAAAGTTCAATATGCTAAATAAAATTTACTTTTAGCAGATACAATTTCTGACCAGCCAAATCAAAGAACCAATTATCCAATAGCATTAATATATTGAAAATGTAATTAATAAAATAACTATTTCACCTTGTTTCCAGACTGGCAGCCAATGGTTTCAAGCGTTTGATTGGCCTGAAAAGAAAAATATTGTGTAAAACGGGATAAAAATCCTGTAAGAAGAGGGTTTTTTTTAATCACGGAAAAAGAACTTTTATTAAAAGTCTCACATTCATTTCATGAGTCGGAAGTCAAGTGGCCTAGTTTTGAGATAGGCTTTCAAAACTTAGTCACTGTTCAAACAGGTTGCAAGCGCAAAAAGCAGGAAAATTTGAACACCTCTAGCACAAAGTGCTTCGCCTGACACTGCGCAAGCAACAGCTGCCCCATTATAGAATCTTTGATAAATCAATTTAAAAAAGTAGTTATAACTATGTAATCTATGGCCTTCACAGGTGAACAACTCACAGGAAGTGTTTGGTGTTTGCATTTTTTAAATATTTTTGACTAGAGTATTTATCTAACAAAGTACCATTTTAAACTAAATTAAAGTCATCTATTTTTTTTCCTAATTTCCCTGCTTATTTTGAAAATAGCTAAAAAAACGCTTCACACTCACAGTGTTGGGATTTTAAAACTACTCGTTTTAAGTTTCAGTTTTGGGCATTTTGTAGTTTGTAAACAGCTCCAAAAAATAAATTGGATTTAATTTTTAAAACGAAAAATATTTCATTTGTAAACATTTTTAAGTACAACAGTTTAATTAGCATGGTTGTGCCAGGGAAACTATAGAGACCCAAGGACTACTGAGACATATGGCCAATAGCCTAGAAGAGTCAAGATGGAGAGATTTAAATTTTAAATGATATCAAGACTTTTCCCTTAAACTGTTCACTTTCAATAGTCCTTACCTTGTGACTGGCTTGCCTGCTTTGGCTTTCAATTCCAGATAAAGCTCCATCTCCTGTTCTCTCAGCTCCTCCGCTTCTTTGTAGCTGCCCTGGTGTTTGACTCTCAAGTGTTTGAAAAGATTTGATGTATTGTTTGCATGGTGGCACGTAGCATTGCAAAGTTTGCACCGAGCACGGTACGGCTCATCAGGGATTTTGTCAAAGTAGTACCAGACAACACTGCGTGGGCGTTTCGGCCCTCCTTTGGATGGGTTTGACATGGTCTTATTCAAACTGGCCTCTTCAACTTTTGATGTGGTCTGCAAGTGCAAGAATAGTAAATTTGTGTAGCTGATAAATGTTTTTAAAGCTGGTTATATAATGAAATGATGACTAAAAGTTTAAATTTTTTGAGAGTTAAAAGTATAAGTTCTAATCTAGGTATATATAGCCTTGGACTTAGAAGAACTAGCAAATCATGCCAAATGGAGATCTATTCTAATTTAATGTCGACTGAGGTTGTTTTCTGAGGTCTCCTTGACAGCTATTTTAGAAATTAAATTAAAAGATTAAAACACCTGCAGTATTTTTGTTTAATAATAAATTTAATATATCAATGCCAAAAAAAATACAAGACAATAAACTTTTATAAAGTAAGACAGCCTGGTAAAACACAATTCTGATTCATATGACTATGAGATACGTATAATTTGCACTGGCATGCGCATAATTAAGCATTACATGAGGCCTAGGTGCTTGTAAGTTGTAAAACACCTGTTCTACATTTCTAGGCGAGTGTAAAAAAAAACCTTTAAAATTTTGATAGTTAATTAATAAATGATCTGATTTGCAACAGGTAATTGTGAATTTAAAGTGTATCAGTAACGGCAGGGTTTCCTTTTTCCACACTGGAGTGCCATTAATAAGAAAGATCAATATTCAATTAGAAGTTACTAGGTCTTCATTACCCTTCCTTTTGTCTTGTAAGTTACAACTACAAGAAAAATGCATATAGATCTAATTGCACAGGATCTTTCATATAAAAAAGGAAAGGTTAATTCCTACGTAACAGAGTGAGAAGAACTCTTCTGCTTCTGAAGGCAAAGATACAAATCGTAAACCTGTCTTGTCACTGTCTTGATATAATACATGTCTCAGTTGGTTGTTTTGTCCTTCCACTTCATCATTAGTCTACCAGATCGAGCCTAACTGTTACAAGGTGGAGAACGGTGTAGAGAAAATGTTTTTCTTTGTTTTTAAAGTACCTATAAATTCAAAATGTACTGTTGTGTAGGTTATATGCCTTGTGATAATTTTTTTCATCTAGACCTAAACCAGAGTGACCATTACAAAGAACAAGAAACAAGGCCTTGGTTGTGGATCTAGACTAGATCGATGGACATTTATAAAGAGAACAAGAGGTAAAGAGAAAGAAAAAGCGAGAGAGAGAGATGGAACATGAGAGAAAGAGAAGGAAAGAATGAAGTTGAGATAGAAGTAGGAGCAAGCCAAATCTTGGGTGAGAGTCAGAGTCGAGAAGGTCACTAACGGTGGCTGCCAATCAGATTGCCCTATTTAACCCTAACTTTAGATGTCTTGACGCTTCAGCAAATAACGGTGCCTTAATTGTGAGGCCTACATCATCAATCTGTAAAAACAATATACCAAAAATAAATCAGAGAGACCTAGACCCCCGGCTAGAGGTAAAACTGTACTCCAAATTCTTTGACGAAACAAAGGCATCCCATGGACTCTAGAGTTAGGTCTCCTTAGTTTTTAAAGGAAAGATATATTGGAACGCCAGATTCAATAATCTCTTTGAGGCCTAAAAGTAAAACTCAGGGATGCAAGCGTCCCATGCTCAAAAAGCAGGAAAATTTTACTCTCTGTAGGTTCCCATATATAGAACTTTTGATGGACAAATTCAAAGAGATAGATACAACTCTGTACAAGTGCCCACACAGCTATACAACTAAAAAGAAGTGTTTGATTTTCTATGACTCTTAAATTAGGACATTTTCTTTCACATTTAAGTCATAAATTTTTATTTCAAGTTTTCCTGCTTTTTTAGTTAAAGGAAAATGCTAAAAAATCGGAATTCCTGCAAAAATCGGAAAAATTGCATCCCTGAAAACTATCACTTAGTAGCAATGTTTCAGCATCTAGCAAAATCAACATACCTGGGTGCGAGTTGGTAGTTAGAGTGCAATTTATAATACAATACCAGCCTAGAGTTAATATTTAACCTTCAATGAAATTTATAATAGATTTTAGAAGTACTTCAAGATCTAGACTCTAGGTCTAGTGAAAGCCTCTTTACAACTTAGATCTAATAAAACCTGCAAGAAACTAGATCTATTAGATCTATTCTTCGAATATAATTTTAAGACTTTCAAATTTGAGTTCAGCTTAACATTAATAACAAAATTAATCAACATTTTCTTCTAATATCAGACTTATTTACTGTTGAAAGTTGATTAATAAAGTGAACAGGAGAGAAAGGAAAATTTATCAGTTTACATGTGTATGGGCATGGTTCAAAAAGGGGCATGGGCTGCAACACTAAGGCCCAGGCCAGGGCATGATCATGATGATGAAGTTATGCGCTGATCTTGTCATAGCTGCTTGCACTGCTGTATGGTATGATCGAAAGACAGGTTGGGATACCATCCCTTTTGTTTTCCCCTGGACACCTAGTAGAATCTAGATCAAGAGAAATCTAGATTAGTTCCATCATAGAGTATATTGATAATTTTCTTGGAAGCTAACTAGACTGTAGACTCTAGATCTATCATCTAAGCCGGGAAATAGGTGCTCGGGATGGTTATTTCGACTGGGCTTCACATGCATTAGATTTTTTCTAGATTTAGATCTAGCTGTCGTATCGAATACACGGAATCTATGCGATTTGATAATCTACCCACATCATTATGAGGGATTGATCGATACTCTGATTGCACTCACGGTGATTACAAGCGATTACTCAACAAGATGCATACCTGAACCAAAAACATAAAGATTCCAGGGTGGTGGTTCGTGAAGACGTGATAACAATGCGTTTAGATCAAGAAAATCACAAGTTAAAAGCCAGAGAACTACCGAATATTCAACATGGCGCTTGGTCCAAGGCCTCTTAATGACGTCACAGTACGCTGGAGAAGGAGGGAAAATGTCGCGATGTCTCAGTTTTGAGAACTATTTTCCTCATTTTAAAATTTTACTGCGGTCTTACAGGATAAAGAAAATATTGCATCAACTATAAATTAAAAATAAATGTTTTAGTAAGGTGGTCAAAGTTGTATGAAAACTGTAAAATAGTGAAGAAAAAGAAAACTTGCTAAAATCAATACGCCCGATAGCGCGCAAGGTATCGCTTTAAGCGGATTTGATTGGAAGATGGAACTCGGTGCTGTAAACCTGTGTTCGTTGAAGGTATCGCAACTTGAGCTTCATTGTTGACTGTCGCCCAAGTGAATGTTTATTGCTCACGCTTCATTGGATAGCCAAGGCCTTGCATTTCCGAGACAGCGTCAAAGATGATAATAATGTAGGGCCTAACATTTTGGTAAGCTTTATGGGATAATAGGCCTATACAACCCAAAGAACAAAAATGCTCTAGGAAACAATATGAAAACTATTTTAAATATTTAACTTTTCAAAAAAAAATTAATGACTTGCTTGGTTTTGAAAGCTTATGAACAAAATCATAGACCCAGATGCAGGTCGTATGCCTTCTTTCTTCATCGTTATCGATTCAACTGTTGATTTTTATATTTGCAAAGAAAGAGCGAGACAGGGTTTTGTTACTAAAATAGGCGATAAATTTAAAGTAGATCTAGTAGGTAAGACATTAAAGTTTTTTTGAAAGACAACATTAAAACGTTTTTCCCATAATACGGAAAAGGAATGAGGTACAAACTTTCCAAGAATGAAAATATAGTCAGCTCCTGCTCCTTCTCACGCAAGTCAAATCAAAGATTGCTAGTCAAGTTTGTTAAATTATGTTCATGGCTTTTCATGAAGATTTTAAAACAACGAATGTAGTCTACATGATTTTTTTAAAAGAAAAAGGAAAAAGACGCAGGTAAAATTTATTATTATATTGAAAAACTGGGAAATTATAAAGAGAGGGGAGAGAGAGATAGGGAGCAGAAGGAGGCGGTTGAGAGTCAACTCCAAGAGAGGAGTTTTGTCAGTGGAGATCACCATTAAGATTAACGTAAGAAATTGCCATACTCACGGATTTAACTGCAGTCTCTTTTCCCCCATCGACAATTTGGCTGTAGAATAACATAGTCCCACCCTAAGGATTTTTACATAGGTCTACTCTAGTTTGTTTTTTAAGTCCTTGGCCATCCTTCATAAATCACTGGATTATTACAGCTGGTTTCAAAGTAGGAATCCAAAAACGTAACACAAAAATACCAGAATCTTGCAAAATGTAAAATTTGCGAGGATACACCAGAGGTGGTTTGCAGATCAAAAGAAGAACAACAACATCAACAAAAAGAAGAAGAAGAAGAAGAAGAAGAGGGAGGAGGAGAAGGAGAAGAAGAACAACAAGAACAAAAAGAAGAAGAAGAACAACAACAACAACAAGAACAACTTTATTTTAAGACATAATGGAAAAGAGAGGATAAAAGAGATGTGACAAAACTAAACGCAGTTGGGGTGAATAAAATGCTAATAGAGGCAATTACAATTACGTATCACAGGTATTTCTATTCGGCCCATGATTGCTCATCTCTATCCCCACTGGCACCGGGAAGGAAATTTTTTTTTTATTTTTATTTATTTATTCATTTTTTTTTTGTACTGGAGATTTTTCTGCGATCATGTTCAGCTTTAGATGACATGATTCTATTTTAAGTTAAAGCATTAAAAATCTCTAAGACCGTTTGATTTAACTTTATGTTGCTTAATTTTTAATATCGTGCCACACAAAGGTGTGCGCAATCTGTAAGAAAGAAGAAGTAACCCTGCTGAGATTAACCACTAGTTTAAATTTCCTATTAACCTTGAAAAATAAGGATTGGTTAAGCGTATAGATTCTTCTTTGGGTTGACGTAAGTCCGGCCTACTAAACTGCATGACTGTCAAACCATAAGCCGTGGCTGAGGTAAACCAAAATGGGGTAAACATTGGTTAATGAAGAAAAGGTTTACTTAGTCATGCTTAAGCCTAAAGTTCTAGGATTGAAATTTCAACAAGACCAGGGGTATTTTTTTTAATACCAATGACATTATGAACCAATTATTCTCGCACATGCCAATCCACGTGTTTACATCTGTTTTGGAAAATATTCAAAAGATCAAAAATAAATAAAACGAGGTTACCCGCTGTCTCTTGAATACCCGGTACCGGTACAATCTCTCTAAATTTTCGCGATATATTTCCATTGCAGATGCTCTTTATATTTATCTCTATTGTTTTTTTTTTAATTTATGTGTTAAATGCAAAAAAGGCCTACATCTAATCTTAGATTACTATGAACACTGCAGAACATGGCGTACATTTTGCGCTGACTCGCAGAGAAGGGACGCTACTCGTGCTTGTCCTCTAATAAGTAATATCTTTCCATGGGTGTTATAATTACACCACTGCTGAGTGCAAACAGGAACCTTTCTTGCCTACTAATAGATCAACATAAACTACAGACCAAGAAATATCTACATTTAGTTTTAGAGAAGACTATCGTATGTCCATTAGAGAAAATTGTTCAGGACCGCTAAAAAACCAACAACTAAAACTTCCTTCATACGATAAATTTAGAATTATGTTAACGCAAGAATGGGTCATGTTAGAAAACTCTAACCCGGTGTTACTAAGCAAGTATCTGATTGTGCGTTGTTCGTCTTCCCTAATGATATTCTTCAGTATGTTAAGGAGAAGGTATCTGTCTATGGTGTCAAAGGCACTGGACATATCAATGCTTGTTATAAAAAAGTCTATGTTCTCGGCATAGGTCTTGCTTTAATACTAGCCATCTGTGACTCCACACTATATCGGATGTACTCCTCCCTTCCCTAAATCCGCTTTGACTTGGAGATAGGTACTCGTTTATGTCATGCTTAGTTCTGTTTAGCACGATAAGTGAAAGCACTTTTCTCAAGGTATTTAATAGAGTGATGGGGCGAAGATTAGTGACAGGGCCTTTAGCCTTTCCTGGTTTTTGAAGTGTTATCACTTGTCCAACCTCGCCCTACAAAAGCTGTCAAGCATCTGGATAAGAAACGACAAGGTGTTCCGAAACAAGTAACAAGACTAAACCTATACCGAGCACCCGTGAAGTCAATACTTCTGTATAACTGCGGCACATGGTCTCTGACATAGCAAGAAGAACACTTTTTCCACCGCAGGCAATTAAGAACAATCCTCAATATCAAATATCCCACAGTTATCAGAAACAATGCTCTCTATCAAAAGACAGGTGAAACTCCTATATCTTTAACCATTCTCGAAGCGCGATGGCGACTTTTCGGTCATATTTTAAGACAGGCCATCAATACACCACCCAACGTTGCAATGACTAAATACTTCAAGACGGAGGGAAGCAAACAACGAGGCCGACCAAAAACATCGATTGTGACTACACTACGACGAGACCTCAAGAGTCACAACAACGTTCACTGGCCAATTAGATTACATTCAATTACTGACCTTGACCACCTTTGCGACATAGCACAGAACAGATCCGACTGGAAGCACCTGACGACAGCAATATACAGATCAGCCCAGGCAGAGACGTCAGTCGACGTCGCAGCGGACGTGCATTAACTAACTAACGAATTCACTCTTAAAGAAATTTCAACCATTGTTGGAATAACAGACTGAGAATGGAAAGTCAGTTGCTTTTGAGTGCCGAATGACTTTTATGTACAGACTATTTGTTTATAAACATTTTACCACTACCGGTACTTTATTACCATAATTACCGGTATGTCAAACTTAAATGTCGCGAAACAGATTTAACACGATGCTGCATTAGTTTTTTTGTAAAGTAGACAGGGCGTTAGGCGTTTTTTTAAAATAAAGCAATTTTTCTTAGCTTCACCAAATCCCAAATAAAAATCAAGTTTTCAATACGGTAATAGATCTAGTGATTTTTAATTTTAAATTACTCTTCATAGTCTTCATTTCGTCAGTAATGTTGGATACAATTAAAAAAAAAGTGCTTCTCATTGCACGGGATCCCGAATTCTAATAATGAGAAATTTTTTCCATGAAGTTTACGCTTAGCCAAGATGACATCCAAAAGAAAGAACACTTTAAAAAAGTCTACTCGTGGGAAGAGAGGAAAGAAAGCCTCCAAATTTGACTAAAACCATTAACTTAGAGCTTTCAACAGCCTAGGTCTTCAGGCAACACTGCCTTGCGTGAGTGTGTTACTGTGTAGGCCTAGTGTGTAGGCCCCTTAGGCCTGAAAGTGAAAATGTGTGTTCAAAACTGTTCATCTTTAAGTTGACGGCTTGACGCGAGGCGCGGTAAATTTGGATAGGAGCAGCAGTGACGGGGCCTAGATCTAGTTTAGATTATACTTCGAAAAATAAGCTAGATCTAGATCTAGACTAGATGTCATTCTTCTGAAGATAGAATCATTTAAAATCTCATGCACTAATACCCTAATCTAGATTTAGATGTCTAGATCTAGAATTCTAGTCCTTAAATTAAATCTAGATCTAGATCTAGATCTCTAGAATAGTCTAAAAATAGGTCAATCCCCTTGCCATACTCCATTTCAACATAGCCAACAGCAGTTCAAATGGAAACGTAGGCCTACCATCGTGGAACGATAGTTTCTATACTACTCGTTGAACTAGATCTAGACTTATACGGATCTAACATCCTGTCGTAGCCTTCTTAAATTTAGGTCTAGATTTATTAATGCCCCCATCATCACTATCATCGTAAGCACCTCTGTCACTATCATCGATACCACCACAACCACCACCATCATCGTTACCACTACCAGTACCACCACCATTATCATCGCTAGCCTACTATCGGTACCGTACCACCACCAACACCAACACCATCGCTACCTAGGCCTACGTTACGTAATCATCGCTACAAACACAATCGCTATCGATAAAAACATTAGGCTTATCACCATCGCTGTGCCACCATCACCGCCATCGCAACCACCATCATCACCCTTATCGCTATCACCACCATCATCGCAACCACCACCATTACCAATACCATTATCACTATCACGACCACCATCCCTACATCCTCTATCATTATCATCGCTATCACCAATATCATCACCTCCATCACTATCATTGCCACAATCGTCACCCCC
>BMAT01004972.1:104840-116852 GCA_019649035.1 Elysia marginata
TTCCACATTCCATTATCGCATTAGGACACAAAGTCATTGCTTGTAGACTTTTTCCCTTGGCGTTAAAAGCCGGGTTTTTTTTTGTCTGAGTTTATTCTTTTTCCATTCCTGTGTCTATGCTTGAACATTGTTTACTGTATTCTTGTGTAAAATCTATGCGTGTGTTAACCAATTTTGGCCCTGCTTCAGTTTTCTTGCCAGAATGTTGGTCGTGTTATCCTTACCTCAGCAGTTTTTGCTATTGTGTCTGGTAAACGTAAAAAAAAACTCCTTTATTGTACGCGCACTTACCATAGCAGAGTACATTTCTGTATATTATATCCAATTTAGACCGCTGTTGGGGCTGTTGGTGCTTCGTAGTCTAAGCTAAATAACGGGCGTTTTTATACGGCGCTTAATATCCTAACATTCTCTATGCGGGTTCTAAGAGAGCCTCGCACCAACCTGCAACCAAATGTACCTCCTGGACTTTCAGAGAAACAGCAGCTAAAACACAGCGTTCTATCATATTCACAATATATTTCACTGCCTTGAGTAGGGTACTCTTTCAACGCCTGACTGTTAATGCTATTAAACGTGACACCGCAATTTGAACGGGTTACCATGATGAAATTGTCTGTAAATTTGACAAGGTGATTAGTAATTACAATAGACATCTGACCATTGCCGACCGCAGTTGATGAATAGGACATTTCCTAAGTGTATTTACAACCACACCAATAAACAAGGCTTCTCTTGAAAGTTCGTACTCTAGCCAAAGATTTCCACAGAATCGTATCCCTTATTACGATATATGATATTTGTACAGTCAATGTATAGCTCAGTGGGGTATATCGAAAAATAGGACAATACGATATGAACAAAGTACATAAAAAATTGAATAAAATTGTGATAAAGAAGATGTGCACTTTGAAAAGACAAAGGAGGATTTTTAGAGTTAGGCCTTACAATAACCTCCCCCCCCCCCCCACACACACAGACTCACACACCACACATTAGTAGCACTTACTAATCATGTCATCAGGGCCCGTTCACATGTTGAGCTGAATTTTCCTGGTCCACTCGAAACTGTTTTCATTGTACTGATTACTATCAAGTATGTAACTGTAAGCAAAGGCTAACCGCACCATATAGTTATGGTCTACCTCGGCGCGTCTTGTCTTGCTCTGGTGTTGAATAGCTTGAGGATACAAACTGTCCTCAAATCTTACGCTACCCTTAAAATAATGCTCTATGCCGTCGACCATGCGGTAAATATTCAACATAGTGTTTTTTGGATGTTTTGGATCCTCGAGAATTCTTCTTAGTTATAGTTCAAGGCGTTTAGCGTACAACTCTTCTTGAGATGGCTTTGTACAATTGACAACTTTTTCTGCATTTTTTTATGACCGCGGTCGATATTGTTAGACCTTTCTTAGAGGCTTTGTCAAACCATACTAATAGATATTGAGTCAAAATGCTTTCCATGACAAAGGTTGAGTCGGATGGCTTTTCTTGTGTTGAAAGATTAACTATTTTGAAGATTACATTCGTACTTTCATCTCTCCTATCTACAAGGAATGGAGACCGGGTTGTTGTTGTCCTCCCTGTCCCTCGTACACCTACTTCGATATCTCCACTAATGCCTGTCCCTATGCTCTAAGCCAACAACTTTAACATTGCCCTCTTCTATATCTCCACTAATGGCCCCTTAGCCAACGAAACTTTAATTCCACCCCCTTCCTCTCTCACTTCCCCACACAGGGACCTGTCTGGAATTGCAATTGTCTTGCAACTAGTCCAAATGTACACTTTGAGGCCTGTGTCTTAACCACCCTTCCCTTACCCCTGGCCACAACATTACCCCATTCTCCATACTCCTACATCTCACCACTAATGACATCTTCGTACACTCTCCGCGAAAAGCTTTAACCTCACAGTTTCACCCCCTCCCCCCACCCTCCTCTCCCCAGGGATGGAGACCAGGTTGTTCTCGTCTACTGCTCGCCCTTCCAGCTCCACATCGGCATCCCAGGGGCTGCGGTCAACGTAGAACTGGTCAGCAAACAGGTCAAGGAGGCTAAAGACAAGGCAGAGGCTATTCTACAGACCGGCAACGAGATGCTCAGAAACAGAGGTAACCGTCCCGTCTGGGAATGTCCGATAATTTTGCCTACAGTTTGATACAGTGTTATGACTAGGTTGTTCGTCGTTGTGGCGTTTTCCTACAGTCTATCAATGCCACACCAGCAACCGTAACTAAGGCTAACCAGGTCAAGTGTACAGACTGAAGTCGGAGAGGGAACGAGCTCACAATGTTAGACTACTAAGTGGTGAAAGTAAAATGAGATAACTGTTTTTAAAAGCATCAATTTTGCCTGCCTTTCTTCTCCTTAGTCCTTAAAGAAAATTATTTTGTGAAGCTACCCTTTCCTTGGTTGACCACTATTTGATCCATTCCAGGCAAAACTATATTTGCTTCCTCGTGGCCACCGAGCACTTAATACTTAGCCAAGTCACTTAAGATTCAGCGAAAGTAAAGGAGACGAGGGAGGGAATTACAGTTACCTTACTATGTCACTATGCCGTGTGCCTGCTCTTTGTTCCCTTACGCTCGCCTCAAGCATGGGAAACTTTATTTTACCTTTTTTCCCTTCTCCTACGGCATTTTTTCTCTCCTTACATTTTGTTGCAGGAGATTTTTCCATAAACCAAATCTGAACTTTCATTTCCCAAAATTTCAAAGCAATAAAACGGTCTAATCTCTCCAAACAAGCAAGAACTTGATTTATTAAACACCGTAAATTTGGCTTTAGATATTATGTGATATGTCTTGTGTCCAGATGGAATGGGCCGTACCAATTTCACCTTCAACAGTGTTCATCTTTTGAACAAGACATTTTTTAAGTTTTCAAATGTCAAAAATCGCATAAAATTATCAAAACATCAGTAGAAAACAAACTAGATCTTTTAATATTTTTTTGCAATTTATTGTCTTATCAATATAATAACTTTAAGCTTCTGCTTTTACTTATAATGTATTGTCTGCACGCCCGGTCTCTCTGCCAGGCATCAAGGGCTACACCGTGATGAAGACAGGTGTGAAGCCGGAGGAGGGCGTCATGCAGGCTGCCGAGGAGGAAAAGGTCAACCACATCTTCATGGGCACACGAGACCTCAGTACTCTGCAGAGAGCGTTGGTCGGCAGCGTCAGTACTTACGTCGTCCGTCACGCCAAAGTTCCGGTCACCATTGTGAAGATGCCGCACGAGCACTGAGAGACTTTGACCTAAATAAATTACATTCTGCCAGTGACTTAGTTGTGATGGTGGTGGTGATGAGGATGTTGTTCAAAGATTTTTTTTCTTCTATGATGGTTGTAACTGAGATTTAGAAATTATCGAATAATTTGAAGCTATGAGTACAACGATTTCATTACGGTGCAGTGTCTTGTTGTTTTAGTACTGTTCTTCTAAAACTAACTCGTGTGGATGATTTCCCTCAATGTGAGTGAGTGGGATGGATGGCATGGGAATCTATGCGTGTGTAACTTTGATATTGAGCAGGGATGAGGACATAGTAATAAAAGGCAAAGAAAGTTTAACAGTTCAATGTTCTTAACAAACTTTACGGCAACTGAATAAACTTCTGACAAATTGAGATAATCATAATTACAACAAAAAAAAGTTTACAGCTAAAGGAAAGTTAAAAAAGATTAGACTTGTATTTTACATTTTGCAACTTGTTTTTAACAATATCGTATGTTTAGATAATTTTTTTTGCTCCCAGTAAATCACTTCCTTTAGATCAATAAAATTTCTTTTTATGCTTTCTGAAAAAGTCATATTTGTTTGAATTAAGCCATTGACTAGACTAGAGTAAGGTTGCTTCCTGATATAACTTTTGGTTTTGCAAACCCTGAATTACGTGCTGTACCGGTACCGATTATATCCTAATGTAGATAGGGTGCGGGCAGTAAAGCTAGCGTAATGTACCTCAAGGTGCAAAATGTCAGGATTTTTCTTACATGTATGCCCTCTAGCCTAATGTGGATATCCTCGTTATTATGAAGCAGACTTTGCATTAACACATTCTCAACATTTCAAGGATCATGTCAGTATACTTGGCAATCTCATGTTTTCTCCATTAATCAAAATGAATTCTCAACACTAACTGCCTTACATCATTATGAGCTCTCCCACATATTCAAAGTGTTGGTCCAGTTTTATTTAGACAATACAAATAGACCCATGTTTATTGTATCGTTAATTTTTTTTTTCAGTTTTAGATTTTCAGTTGCATTTTTCTACACCTTTAGTGTTTAAGCAGGTTTTTAAAATTTTTTTTTGAAAATCCAATTTCATTTTCCTGTAGAAAAAAGTGCAAGTAAGCCCCTAAGAGTGAAAATGACATTCCAACTACGATAAAATTCACAAGACCAATTTGGAATGCGATTGCAGTGCAAATTATCGTTCATTTTGAAAAACTTCTTTTGTGAGCAAAAAAGATAACTTTGCGCTTTAATCTCATTCCGTTCAGCACTGTGGGACTCAAACAGTTAACTTAACTAATACTTTGAACAGCCAGCTGATTTGGAGTGGTTGCGAAAGTTTATTTTCATTTCCATCAGACACATAGGATCTGTTTTATGGAGACCAAAGAAAAAGTTGTCACATATTAAGTACATTTACCCTTATGCAATACATCTATCAGATTTTCATACAACATTCAAGTACATGTAGGCTATGGTAATTCAAGAACTTCTTTATCTTACATCCAGAGAAAAGATATCTGATTAATCTTGTGCATATTCACGTTTTTTCTCAATTTAAAGAGTGAAAACTGCCTTTGATTTAGAGCCTTGTTTTTTAATGCTTCGACTGTAGTATGGTGGAGCATATTTTTTTTTCTTTTTTTTGCATCCTCATTGAGCTCAGTTATATCAGATTGCGTTTAGTTTTGTAACTTTGTCTTGTTTGTTAGTTTTAGATTTATCATATTCAAGAGAATTTTATTTGTAATATTCTGAGTATATGTGATACAGAATAGTTCAATAAATATTTTATTTAACAAAGATATAATGAAATTTCATGTCTTAAATGTGTATTCTTGTGTATAAAAAAAGTGATAAGAAAAAACAAACATTTAGATTTACATTAGTGAAATTTACCATGCTTTAAAATATTATCTTTATAACCTTTCAGAATACACTTCATTTCATTTATTTTATCTACTTCTTGTTGTAAATGTCTTCTCATATTTTTGTAATAATCTTACCATTACCCAAGTCCCATGCTAGCTTTAAACTCCAACAAACAAACAAAATTGTTGAATGTATGGTTCCATTTCTCATTATACCACACGCCTTATCTTTAATTACGTTTATTTTTCATTATTAATACTCTTGCCCTGAGATATAACAATGAAATAAAAGTATTACTGCCAATTTGTGTCTTGTTGGTTTTTTCTTTAGATTTTCCTTATTTTCATGCTTGCCTCCCTTGAAACTCATCTGGAGCAGAAGCATTAGATATGTTCATCGATTAAAAAAAAAAAAGGAAATTCCTCCACCACCTAAAGTTTCTAAGTAAAAAGACAACAAACAATAGTTTTAAAAACTTAACATTTAAACCGACCCAAATAGGTCAAAATATGTAGCTTTGATTTTTAACCGGTCAAAGGCCCGCTAAAGAAAAATCGAATTTTTTTTTCCTGATAACAATACATTTAATTTAGGAGGTTTTATTTGTGGCAAAATTTTTAAGTCTGTTATTCTTAAGCTTAGTTTTCTGTCGAAAAGATGGTATCTTAAACTTTATTATGAAACACATGCTCATTGTTACACAATATGAATAGATAAAAAGAGAACATGCCATGGAATTTCTACCAAATTATCCAAAAGGATTTGGTATTTTGAGAGTTTTAAACAAGATTAAAATATAGTCTCGCATTTACTAGGAAGAACAGATTTTACACCCTTTATTTCTGAGAAAAAATAAACGAAGAAGAAATGTAATTCACAGTTGTAAGATTAAGAAACAGTCCAAACAGTATGGAAGTCTTATCATTATGCTAGAGATGCATGAATTTTTTATACATTTGGCTTGTGGCTTACTGCACAATAAGGCAGTGTATAAAAAACTTAATGTAAGAAAATGAATGTTTATGGAGTTAAAAAAAAATTTTTTTTCAATATTTTAAATCCTCTTTTCAAAATGTTGATACGTTCATAAAGTTCTCTTTTTTACGTTTGAAAAGTCATAAAACTGCATTGCTCAAAATATCAACACCTCCCAACATGAGCATTGCGACATCCGACTCATTTTTGACTGGCTGCGATATATTTCATTGCCTGTGCAGAGCGAGGCTTGACAAGATTCAATAGGAAAGGAAAAAAAAAAGATGGTTACAGTCTTCCACTGCCGAGGCATTCTCAAGACTTAACACACGTTTCCCCCAGCAGGCCATTTCACACGAGAGAAAATTCAACTAAGTTTTGCCGGACATTACATTTTGCAGCATAACTGCTTGTAATGGGCTCAGATACCAACATTCCACAAATACCAAACACTGCCTATAGCCATGTACCCAATTTTTAGACAATTGGACTCAAGAAAGTGCTTTCCAAAGGCAATTGCATTAGTTGTGGTTGGGAATCCAAAATTTTTCTTCTGTTTGTTAAATCGTGCGATCCAAAATGTATCAAATTTTAACGTTGGGAAGTGTTTAGATTATTTCCCTACATAAATGATAGAAGAAACATTGGCATTGTGTTAGCGTTGGTGATTTCATCCTCAAAGAAATGCCTGTCTAGTGGTGTCGACATGCCTCCAGATTCATTGAGCTATGTTTCTCTCAGTGGCAAGGCGGTGGGTACCGCAGCCACCGCATGTATAATTCAAAGGTTCGAATTACATTATAGGCAAGCATACTTCGGGTATTTCCATTAAAAGCCTACTTCTCCCCTCTGCTAATTTCATCCCTCAAAATCTTTCCACCATTCCTGTAAAAAATGTATAGCTAAATCGAGATTCGCTCGCTTTCCTTATATAAACTGTTTGCAGGTTTTTATTGCTTTATAACGATGGTCAAAGGGAAATAACAAAGTAATAATTTTGGCTTTGTAGGCTAGATTAACCCCGTTTGAATACGGGGCGTTTTGAGCTCTGAGTTAACTTTCTACGATCTATTTAGCCATCTCGGCACCTTAGGTAGAAAGTTCAGGGTTAGAGATTCGAAATTAGTAAGAGGATGTAGAAAATTATCATTTCGTGCTATATTAGAAGCGTGTCTTATTTTTTCTATCTATTTAAAACAATCGATGACAAAATGATGTTATGCCATGACCAAACTTCAAATGCGCCGATCGTCGGAAAGTTGGTGTCTTTTAAAGCAAAATATCAATAGAATTTCTAATACTTTGTAGACATTTTTTTATATATGTCACGCAATTATAAAAGAGTGGCTGCTTATAAAAGGCATTACTTGCGTTCAAAGCGAATGAGTCAGCTGTCGCAATTTTCGCCTTTATAGAAGTTGCAGTTTCAAACAAGACGTTATTTTCAAAGCTCCCTAAGGTAAACAAATGTCATAAAATTATCGATATTTGTGAAAAGACGTCAAAACTTTTCTCAACTGAAAAAAAAAAGACAAAAAGAAAATTTAGACATTTAAATGGCGTGATCTAAAAAAAAATTATTTCCGACTTCCAACTCCTTCAAACTGGACGCGAGACAAATGATCTACTCTTTTAAATTTGAAAATTTGTTACATTGCGTTATCTCATTGATCTGGGATGGTTGCAAGGGTATCATCTTACTCGAGCATTATTGTCAAAGTCTTCAGAAAACCAATGCATCGCATTGTTTGAAAAACTCCGCTAAAAAGTCCTCTGATTGTTAGTATTGCTACATTTTTTGCAATATGTCGCTTTCTTGGAAAGTCTGGCGGCCTTTACTCGACCTCAATGCCATGTTCTTCTAAATGTCGTACCATTTAGGCTTACTTAAAAAAGGGTGGTACAAAACAAATGCAGTTTTCTATGATGTTGTAATTCAATTCGCTTTTACTTCAATAAAGCATCTAATAATAATCAAGTGCCTTCTTCAGTCCGAAGGTTGGCAACCATGTCTCTCCATTCTTCTCTGTTCTCGGCCTTCCGTTTCGTATCTCCATAGCTTGTCGATCCTGACCATTCCTTTACATCGTCAATCCAGTTCCTTCTTGACCTTCCCTGTCCTCTCTTCCCTTCGATTTTTCCCTCTAGGGATAGTTGTAGCAAGATATCTAAAGAGGGTTTTTATATAGCGCCTGATCCGCTAAAATGTCTAAGTGCATTTCATGGGTTCACGGACAGGCCATTACAAACCAAATAACTTTCTGAACTCACAGAGGAATGCACAAAATGCGCATCACTCTAGCATATTGACAATATATTTTACTGCCTATAGTCGGGTACTCCTTCTATACATGAGTGATGTGGGGCAATGTATATAAATATCTGAAAACAGGACTTGAATCCCATACTTCTCGGTCCGAAAGCCGAGCGTCTACCATAAGACCACGACGAGAAACAGCTGGCTAATAGAGGGAAGCTATTCCCGTTAAAACGAATTACATTAGAAATAAAACATGAATAACGTCCCTTCTGAGGGGTGCCACCGAAAAACAGTTTTGAATTAGTGAAACAACAGGGATAGCAACAACGGTAAATAACAAAATTAATAACAAAGATTACGACACGCGCATCATCAAAAGTAAAATCAACTGTTCTGACGCATAAAAAACAATTTGGACTTAAATAGACTTTTTCAAATTAATCGAATCATAAAATCTTTGGAAAATTTTTTCTCTTAACGTGAAAACGATGAGCGTATTTTGGACAAGTTGTTGTAAAAGTAATCACACAGTATCTTGACCGTTTTCTTTTTTTACAACCAAGGCATATTATAACAAAAAAGCAATTATTAATACACATGGCCGTCGTTTTTACGATACGTAGATCTAGGTCTATTACTCATGCGGAGAGCCACTCTTTTGGTCAGTGAGCCCCTAGACTTTTAGGGCGTTGATAGACACAAGAAACCACTTTAGCCTGCAATATACTTAAAAAAATAATTAGAGATTTTTTTACCTTGGAGAAAGATAATTTGCCGAGTAAACTGATTAAAGTTACACAGACAAAGCGCTCCAATGAATAAATCATCCGTACACAAAGTAAACATCTAGACAATTACAATGTCTCGTCTCCGGGTGCATATTGAAAATTGTTTTAATTATGTGAACTATGTAAATGTTATAACACATTTATTCTAGGATCCACCAAAGACAAGGATTCTCAACATTTTTTAGTCTACGCGTCGCCTTTTGGTAAACATCACAGACTTTAAGCAGCAGCGCGTGAGTATGACGCGAACGTCTGTGGGTCTATTTTTAGAAACTGGTTTCATTATTCTTATATGCTAAAGGTCTCTATCTTCAAAGTTATTCCCCGAAGAATTATTTAAGAAGAACACAAGAAAATTATTCCATCAGGGCCTTAGGCCCGTTCATGATATAAAGGTTTTTAAACCAAGGATTGAAGCACTGCTTGCAGTGGGAAGTTGGTGCTGTTTTTGCAATCCATTACAATGCTGTTTTGCTGGGCGTTTAAGCTAAATAATGTTGCTTTGCCGGGCGTTTAAGCTAAATGCAGTGACCGTGCTTTGTGGCAAATTGTCCCGACCATTTAGTCAAACAACTTGTTTCTAAAATCAAGGCGGCAGGCTTGCTTAGATAATGCCGTATTTTTTGTTTGATCTGAATTATTCTTCCTAAGATTCTTGGCAAGAAAAAAGATGGACATAGTTGTAAATGTTGCTGCCGATATCTTCCTTTTTGCATCTCTGTCTGGTTCTCTTTCTCTGTGTCTCTATCTTTTCACCCTCTTCCTCTTCCTCATGCTCTGTCTCATTTTTTTTTGTTTTCGGTCTGTCTGCCTAACGGACTGTCTGTATCTTTATTTACTATTCTACTTCTTAATTACACTATTCATTTTGTAGACATTTACTGTCGCATTCAATGTCGCTTAAACTCGGAGGCGCAATTCGAAAAATATTTTCGACAACAAAATTCCCGAACGGTGCGTAAAATTTGTACTCTACAAAACAAAATGTCCATCTAATCACTATGTAAAACGTCATTTCCTGCACCAAGATAAGTTGACGGGCTTCCCCATGGAGACAAGGACGCCCATTAAAAATCTACCAATAAAATAAATTTTGAACTGAAAACTTTCCTAAATGTTTTACGAAACTATGAAAAATGTTTCCTCTGTCACCGACGGCTAGTTATAGCCTTTGGGAAGTATGTAATCAAACTTAGAAGCTACAGACCAGGTAAGGATATATTTTCTAGTCAAAGTCCTTGCCTGCAGATCTTAACCGACCGTGCATTTTTTTCTCGTTGTTGTGAGGTAAGTTTTTCTTCGTGATAATCCTAGATCAAGATGTAAATCAACCTATGGTTCATAGGTTAGCTATCGAAAGTTTGTTATAGAACATACCGTTTTTCGCAAACGTATATTTCAGACTACATTTTTCTAAAACTACACCTACTTTAGATCAAGATCTAGATAATAGTTGTTGCCATAATATGTTACAAACGTAGGGCCTAGAGTAGAAGCACTTTCGAAGCTTATAGTCACTAGATCTAGACTAGATCTATGAATTCATTTTAATATCTAATCAAGGACTAAGGCAAAGTTTATAGTCTACTAAAGAAATTTAAAATATTAGCAATCTGTTTTCTATAAGCTTACTTACGGCTCATAGCACAAACGCGGTTACGTTATTACAAGTTTATCTAATAACATGGATCCTGTAATGCTGCTTAGGCATGTGGCTACAGTGCAAAGCTATCAGGTGTTTTTCGTCTTTTTTACATTACATATAACTGCTCCCAACAAATAGTTGTATAATTATCTAGATTTCGAATAGGAATAGTCTAGATCTACATAACTAAGCAACAAAAATAGATCTAATAGACTAATGCTTTTTAAAAACAAATTTTATTGACAAAAATAACAAATTTTCTAAGTTTTTTACAGCTCTAAATGTTAAACAGAAAAAAAACCGCAAATGCATGCATTACAACTGAACAAAGAGCTGTCCATTGTTTGGCTAAGAAATGGTCTAATGGCTTGCATCAAAGACATGAATTGTCCTAGATCTAACGTCATTTTAGTCTAATCAACTCTTAATGTTGCAATAGACCTGTCAAAAACCGTGAGGCCCTGATCAAAGGAAGTTAATATGAAGTAGAAGAAGCAGTTTCTTTCAGTCCCCAGATCAAACAGCCCAAAAGCTGAATTTTTGTCAAGATTCTTAAAATTAAAGACTGTCAAAACGAAGTGTATCAATGATTATTAAAAATTGTCCTCGGAGCTTTTACCATGTGCGATTTGTACTAGATCTAGCATTTTTTTTACAAATGTTTTCGGGCTTAATAAGGCGAAGTTCGATGGATAAAGCTCAAATATTTATTAGATCTTTTTGGCATTTGATTTTGATAATGAAAATCATAACCAAAGCGCACAATATTCAAACTGGAAATAGCGCTCTTTAAACAAAAACATACTGTAACCTTTCACTTCTAAAGCTACTTTACTAATTTTACTCACTCTGTGTATGACATTTGTTACTCTTTTGAGTGAAAAAAATCCAGATGAGATTCCCATTTTTTGTTGTTTTATCAATATCAATTATTTAATTTTTACTTCTTTTGCCCCAAACAGTTCCAGATAACTGGACCAAGAGAACCTTCAAGAAATGAAGTACTCTTATATGCTATTGATTACTCTGGTTGTATCGCTAGTAAGTTTGGTACTTTTTACATGATAGAGTATTATTAATCTGTACCTTTTATTCTATTTCATACTATGTAACAAGATTCTACAAAAAACCCCCCAAAAAACACACCAAAGCAAAAACGAAAAAGACGAAACCAAAACTCGCTCGCCTCTCGTTACCGAAACTAAATACTAAGAGACTAATT
>BMAT01004972.1:122717-135597 GCA_019649035.1 Elysia marginata
AAGTTATATGCTTCCATCCTCTCAGGGCGAATGCTGCGGTATCATAGGCCCAGAGGATTTCCACCTGAATGAGACAGTCCATCTAGGCGGTCAAAGGAACGTTTTAAAGGTAAGGATGAAAACTTGACGAGGATCAGGTATAATTATTGGTTTACCATTGACACCAACAAAGTCTCCACCAACATCTTCAACTGCACCATACTACCACCACAACTATTATTATTATTATTATTATTATTATTATTAGTAGTAGTAGTAGTAGTAGTAGTAGTAGTAGTAGTAGTAGTAGTAGTAGTAGTAGTAGTACTTACACCTCTACTACGGTTTTTTCTCAATGTTGTCTACATGAGCGCCCCGTCTCATCATTTATCTTCCGAGCAGATTCCGCCAGCATGCTGCGACAGAGAGGATTTTGTGGCAGACACGTTAGCTTCTGGCTTCTCTGCCTTGATGCAATGTGCACGGGATACATGGGCTGTCAGAACAGTTCAAAAGGTGCGTTGCGTTTTGTTTGGTCACAGTACATTGTATTTCTATACACCTTAATGAACGTTCTGTCTAACAAGCGTCCCTTTTTTCAATATGTAAACTTGTATACTTTTTCACGAGTTGAACATCTATTTTACCGCTAAACAAATATTGTTTTTTATTTTTGCACAGTACAGTGCAGTGATTTATTTCAGTATGAAAACATTTCAAGGCATTCATAGCATATTGACCGAAACTATGTTTGAGCTCATAATAAGTACTGTCTTGTGCATTTTTACTTGCTAGACTATCGTGTTCAAAGGCTTTGTCAAATCAAATTTGTTTTACATAGAAGAGGATAGTTTTTTAGGACAAACTATTAATATATTTCAAGCTTATTTTGAAAAGTTCATAATCTTTAGGGGCATATGATATCATATGTTTTCTTACGGTTTTGTAAACGGGTAATCAGTAAGCGTAGATTTAGGTCTAGGTAGAACTTTTATTTGTACGGAAGCCTGTTGATTGTTTCAAAGTCATTATTAAAAAAGAAATTTATTCACTATGAAAGATACAAAAGAATGAGGAATTACTTTTAATAATCATTTCGCTGTGAGTTATGTCAGTTGCAAATGATCTCTGGATTGTTTTTGAGTAAAAAATGATGCTAAAAAAAGTTGTTCTTTTCCTACTTTTTAAAATTCTCTTGTAAGAAAGCTATCTCAGGTCAATGCAATTGATCAGAATTGCAAAATTTTGTTGTCAACCACATAAAGGGGAATTATAAAATAAGTCTCCCTTTGTATAATCTTTAAAGACTGATATAGTGCAGTTTCTGACTTGGTGCTTTGTTTCCCTGATTTACTAGGAAGTCCGTCACACACAGGGCAAACCCAAACTCTCATAGTATGCTCACATTTTATCTTTGATGTATTTGCATCTCAGCGTGTAAAACATACGAGTCTCTATGTTCTGGTTTTTGTAGCGTTTTCTCTTTCAATCAAACAACAATAACATCAGGAAATTAAGAAAGCGTGTGTATAAGAGAGAAAGAAAGAGAGACAGACAGACAGACAGAGAGAGAGAAGGAGACACACAGAGACAGGGACAAAGAAAGAGAGACAGAAAGACAGAAAGAGAGCTAAGGGATAATGTGTGTATGAAGTTGTTTAACTTTAATCCTTTTTATCCAATGTTTAACTTTAATCCTATGTTTTAGTCTTTAATGCAATGATACACCGCTGTAAAAACAAACTTCCTACCAAAACAAAGAAACAAAAAACAAAAAAAAACAACAAACAAACCAATAAATATATCTAATTTCTTACCAGGGTTGTTATGGCGTGATCCACCAATACCTCTATGACAACTACGGACCGCCTTTGATTGGTTTCGCCATGTTCCTCATTTTATGGGAGGTAAAGTCGATCACACCCAGATCAGTTTTTGAAATTGGGCTGTCCTGAATGTTCATTTCGTTATGTATTTCTGTACATACTTTACTTCGTTAACTTTGCCATAAATGGGATCCTTGTACAAATATATAGGAATATTTTTTTTCTGTGTCCCGAATTTTATTTGCTTGACACATGCAATTCTGATCCTGCAGTGATCTATCAATAGTGGGGCAAACCCAATGTTAGCACTCACAGCATTGTGTGACATCACTGCGCGGGCTGAGATCGTGACTTAAAACTCTCAGCCTGCGCATGCGCTAGCGACGTAGATGCAGGAGCTTAGGAGACGAAATAAACCACGAGTTACGGATGCGCAATCTATTAACTAGCATTAAATTTGTAGATTTTGAATATTTCTTTGTTTGGTTCAGTTTGTTTAAATCTTGTTTAGCATTATCAAATGAAAAGATTTATTTAATTGTAAAAGACAATAAAATTAAATATAACATTGTAGGTTTATGTTTTGTAAAAGACAATAAAATTAAATATGACTTTGACACTTTCGACCCCGCGGTGACACAGGTCGATCCACTCCTTTAATGGATCCGCAATGAGAGCAAGTGCCTCCCTTGCGTCTCTCTTGAGCGGAGGGCTAGGGTTAGACTGAAAACTAAAACTAACAACCCTTTAGTTCAAGTAGAGCAAAGTTATTGTAATGCAAGCCCATAAACAAAGCAACCCACTAACCCACCGGGTCGAATATATCAGATACGACAGGCACAGGGGAAAAAAATAAATATAACATGGAAGGTTTAATGGTTTTTTTTTCCAATTAACTACCTGAAAACTCTACATCGTGATCATCGCGGACCCGCTAGTTATGAGAAAAATGTTTTTTTTTTCTAATCAGATAACAATCGTAATTGTAATGAATTTTATTTTTAACATGTGGTTCTGAAAACACTTAAATATCGACATGGGTAGAATCTAGTAATTAGTAAACTCAGTATCGTAGGCTACAAAATATCTAACAATTATATTTATATATATACAATAACAAACTACTTGTAAGCCTAGAATTTGTGTTGATAATAGAAGTAGTAAGAGAAATACTACTATCGTTATTATTATTATCATTATTATTATTATTATTAGTAGTAGTAGTAGTAGTAGCAGTAGTTGTAGAAGTAGTAATAATAATAATAGTAGTAGTAATAGTAGTAGTAATAGTAGGCTAGTATAGTAGTAATAGTAGTAGTAATAGTAGTAGTAGTATAGTAGTAGTAGTTGTTGTAAATGTAGTAGTATTAGCTTGTCACTGTATTTTGGTTTCATATCTTTCTAGGGTGTCCAAGGGATACTACTCTTCATGATTATTCTGAGACCTCCGCCCAAGGCACCCCGGAAGTCAGTGGCGTCCTCTGTCGGAAGTGGGCGTGGTCCTGCCCAAACCGCACCGGAAACCGAACCGGTGTGTATTGGACAAGACTCTGAATCTAACAGAAATCGGATTTGTTTTTTGGGGAACCGCCTCTAAATGTAGAAGCAATCGGCTTTTTGGATTGGATGCGACTCTTAAATGTAGAAGCAATCGGGTTTTTTGATTGCATGCGACTCTTAATGTAGAAGCAATCGGGTTTTTGGATTGGATGCGACTCTTAAAAGTAGAAGCAATCGGCTTTTTGGATTGGATGCGACTCTTAATGTAGAAGCAATCGGGTTTTTGGATTGGATGCGACTCTTAAATGTAGAAGCAATCGGCTTTTTGGATTGGATTCGACTCTTAATGTAGAAGTAATCGGCTTTTTGGATTGGATGCGACTCTTAATGTAGAAATAATCGGCTTTTTGGATTGGATGCGACTCTTAATGTAGAAGCAATCGGATTTTTGGATTGGATGCGACTCTTAATGTAGAAGCAATCGGCTTTTTGGATTGGATGCGAGTCTTAGTGAAGCAGCAATTGCCTTTTTGCTTATTGGAAGTGTAACTCAAACTGAGGGTTATTTTTCTCGATTGACTGTGTAATATATAAAATATCTAAGTCTAAAGTCTGTATCTGGTAGGGAGTGCTAGCACAGACTGGATTTAGAGCTTAACCAGATCCGATTGTTTGTGCAAGATCTTGCATCCTCCAGTCTAACAACCTGCCTTACATGTTACATTGTCCTGAACAATATTTTCTCATCCGCATAGTATCGACAAAAAAAAAGCCAATGGCTTCTAAAAGCTAGCCACCTCTTAATATTAAATCCGCGTCTCCCACGATTTTTCTCGCAAAAAAGAGTTACAGTCTAGAGTTCAGTTTCTTGTTCCTAACAAAGTGCGCTAAAAATTTCTACACCTTCGAATTGCTGCCTCCGTCACGAATTGAAGTAAACTTTGTTCTCTAAACGAATAGACATCAGGACCTGTCTTAAATCCTGACAAAACCCGTCTCAGCTTAACAAGCGAAAGTGATATGCTCCAGGAACTATTATAACTTTGTTTGGATTTTTTGTTTGTTTTATAAACAATGCATAGCGTAGCTATTTTTTTTTAGACAGAGACTTTATTTTCCAACGATTAAAAAATTTATCATGTCGATTTCTATGTATGTTTTTCTTTTGAATATAATGAAAAACGTTCTATCATGTTTAAAATTGATAATTACAATTTTAAGTCATATCGATACCACATTTTGCACTGAAATAAAAAAAATGAACTAGTTACTCCGAAATATGAAATTAACTTTGCTAAGCAAAGATTTTTACCTTGTCTAGAAGGGCAGCTCATTAATGTTGTATACAATATTTACAGGACTGTTTTTCTGTCCCGTCGTTCCAGCCCTCGCCCCAATATTATTTCTCCCTCGCCGCGCCATTTCCTTCATTCTCATCTATCTTCTCATCTATATCTTTCCTGTTACAGAAGAGGTTTATTCCATTCTCGAAAATCAGCTCTTTCATCGCCTCCGACATCAATCGGATCAAGTCTACGGAGATCTGGTAAAGGTAAATTTTTGTTTACTTTCTCCATGTCTCTCTCTAGCCGTTGCTTCAACTTTTTAACCTTTTTCTCAACAGTAACAACAAGTCGGGAATAAAAATTATCTTAATACAACAGAAATTTTATTCAATGCAAGTTTCTCTCTTTTTGCATTTCACGTGTCACTTTCTTACAATTTGGGTTAAATAAATATCAAATTTTACACATAGTGATTTTGTTTTTTTATTGCTTTTGTCCTTAATCCTGCTTGCTCTGCGACTTGATGTATCGCTTGACATGAAGGCTTTTCAGTCCTTCAAATAAGTGAACTAAGCATATACCACATGTACCGCTTAATGCATTTATAAAAGTAAAATAAATGTATTCCTTATTTCATACAGTCAACATTGATCAAGACCATAGTTACTCATAGGCTATTGAAATGGTATCTTTTACAAGCTAGATCTAGTTAAAATAGAAAAAAACTCATTCTTTTCTTTGCTGAGTTGCTCGTAGTAAAACCTTTTTTGTTTTGCTTATCATTATCTTTAAATTATCATTTGGGCTATCATTTTGATTATAATTCTATCCTTTCATTTGTCACAGGAAGAGGATGACATTCCAAGGAGAGGGGAAGGGTTCCCAGGCTAGACGTCCAAGCACAGAAATTCATTAGAGATTTGCGGCTCCGTTTAGATTTAATGTTTAGAACAATGACACAGAAGAACAATTGATAGCTGTAATGTTGTAAGTTTCAGAAATCCTATAGGCTGGTTTCAACGGTAATAAAAAGAACAACAACACAGAAAATTCCCAAAGAGATGAAGCTAATATTGGGGACAGATGGCTTACCTGTCAACATAGATAAAAAAGACCCACAATTACAAGCCGTACACAAGTCGTAAGGATGATTTAGGAATATTTCATAACGTGATGGTAACAATTAGTTTGAAAAAAGGCTAATTTATCAACATTTGCAGGCTTTTAAGCCAGAAAATTGAATATGGGTGTCAAAATTGTGCTTGTTCGATAAATGTTAGCGCCTGTAAAAAGAGATTTCAAGCTAGAGACTTTGTCGCGAAAATGAACAAGCTGAAAAAAAAAGCTAATAGCGTAAATCAAGCAAACAAAAAGTAACCTTAAAACGTTATTAACCCTTGAAAATTGTAGGCAGTAAACAAAATACCTATAACCTAAGCGAGGTCACACTATCATTAGGCTTTCTTTGGTTAAATGAACTTAAATTTTTGTTTTAGCTGAAATCATATAGTAAACTCAACGTGTCGCAATTTTAAAAACGTACCGTGTTGTCTTCGCTATCCGCTCAGCTACCGGCGGTATGTTTACAACTAAACGTGTGTGTGTTTTCAAAGAGTCGACAGGTAGAACGGGTGGATATTTATTTTTTATATCGCTTATAGCAAATATCGATACCCGATAATAATGTGATTACTTGAGAGGGATTTGTTTTGGAGAGAGAGAGAGAGAGAGAGAGAGAGAGAGAGAGAGAAAGAGAGAGAGAGAGAGAGAGAGAGAGAGAGAGAGAGAGAGCGAGAGAAAGAGCTGTCTTGCATCCAGTCTTGAAGGCAGTCGGTTGGAGTCGAGAATCTTGATTGAAAAAAAATAATAAAAAATATGAAATGTTCAATTCGTTTTCGTAAAATTTAAAGCAGTAAAATTTTTTTTATAGGATTAAAAAAAAAACTTTTATGTAATTGTAATTTTCCGATGTTTACAAGCCCAGAAAATATGTAAATAAAAAAGATATCCACAACTTTCGACGGGAATGAGAAATTGACACTGCCGACCTTTTAAACTGAATGCAAAACATTACTTATTTGTTCGTGAAAACTTCGCAAGAAAGTATATGAATGCGCATAGAAATAAAACGAAGAGTTTGAATGTGTTACGTATGTGAGAAATATCGCTAAAAGATTTTAAAGATATCATCTTTATAATTATGACTAAAAAAATCTTATAAAAAATATTTTTTTAAATGAATTTATTAATGTCTGGAATAAACTTTACAAACCTTTTAAAAGTAAAAACAAATGATTCAGACATTTTCTTTTTTGTTTGTTACTTTTTTGCACTTCATTCTAATTAAAAGTTGCATTTTATATTTATTTTTTTACAGATTGCAGTTTTTTTTCACAAAGCATCTAAAAAAAAGAACTTTGAGATTTCTGTTTTTAACTGTTTTGATATTTTTAACATTTTGATTAAACGTTCGCCTTGTTAATTGAAGTGCGTTCAGTTTTTTTACCTTCAATGATAAACTTTCTTTTTCAAAAACTTTTATAAATTTGAGTAACTTTTTATTTCATATTGCATTCAAAGGTGGTATCGTTTAGTTCACTGCTCAAAAATGGAACAAAACATAAAAATTTTTTAAATTTTAATGATGCATGTTTTACTAAATACGCATATTTACACTTTTCTTGTAAATCAAATTCAAATGAAACAGGCGTAAACAAATTAAAAAAAAAATGTTGTATTAAGCAAACAACTGAGAAAACGAGACAGACAGACATAGACATACATACAATTATATAAAAATAGAAAGTAAGATAAAAAAAAGGAGAGAGAGAAAGAGAGAGAGAGAGAGAGAGAGAGAGAGAAAGAAAGAGAGAGAGATACTGAGAGAGAGATGTAACAGACACACTGTGTTATAAGCTCGCTCAAGAGGAGGAACCCTTGAAAGAGGAAATCCAGGATAATCCTCTAAAATAGACGTACTAATGACTCGTTGGCTAATCGTCAGTTGTAAAACCCACGCCTCCTATGGGTGTTATTACGTCATAAGTTATCGCCCTTCCAGACGCAAGGTCTCTAATGATGACTTTCTTAAGTCACTGTGCTACTGATGGCTATCATGATGAATTTGAAATCTTTAAGTTTAACATTTTTCTTCCTGAGTACGTACTGCCTCAGCAACTTCTTTAGGTGCTTGAGGAAAGGCTAAAGGTTGGTTGGTTGGTTGGTTGAATTTTAACCGTCGTCTCAGTCAACATCGAGGTTATTATTATACTAGAGACGTCACAATGGACAATTGAAAGCGTGCCTCCGACTGTGATGTAAGGAGCGCTTGCGTAAAGAACACCACACCCAATCACATTATCCTGACATAGGGCCGACCAGACTTAACACTGAATCCGTAATGCCAGGCACTAGGCGGATCAGCTGCTAATATCAATTTTCAACTAAGTCCATGGTTTGACTCAGCCGAGGATCGAACCACGCACCTCCCGATCTCTGAGCGAGTGACTTACCGCTAGGCCACAGAGCCCATTTAAGGCTAGAGGTACATCGAAGTAAATCGAAGTTCATCACTGACACTAACAGCTTAATGTAACTAAAACTGTCTCCAAAGATTCTGAGAATGATTTCCCTTTCTTATTTTAGCAATGGAGGCTATTTAGATTTACAATAGCACTTAAATTAGTATAAGGAAACAAGAACGGGGAGTGAGTCCTTATCGTCGCACAGGGTGATCTCCCCTTCGCACGGAAAAACACAGGCGCAGGCGCACGGACATTTTAACGTAGTACTAGTAGATGGGCAATTTTCAATTTTGTCGAGGCTTATGCTTGGTTGAAAAACTCGGCCGCAGGACAAGCAAATTTTATCTGTGTAAGATCCGTTTAGGTTATTTTCTTCTTTCCCTCTTGTCCACCCGATATCACGAATCCATAGGTTCCCGCTGTCGCCATTCCAGCTGGGACCGCATTTCTATAAACTGCAACAATTGGTCATAAGGAACAGTGACAAAAAAAAAAAAACAGGTTGCCCTCAATTGATATTCGAACCCATCACTTAGCAGTGCTAGAAAATTTGACCACCCATTTTATCTTAAATGATAAAAAATCTGTTATGAGTGGGCGTACTTAGCTTCGATTTGAAGTAGGCGTGAAGTGCACCTCGACTTAAACTTAAAGTGGCTTCGTCGCCCACCGTCTTGTCCTCAAGAAAACAGAGCTTTGACTCATTCATTTTGCCATGCCAATACTACACTTCTTATGATTGAAAGATTTTAAAGGTATGAAATTAGCAGTAGAGAGGAGTAGGCTTTACATGGACATGCCCGAAATGTCTGCCTTTAGTATGATTCGAACCCTCGACTTATAGATGCTTCGGCACCTACCGCCTTGCCACTTAGAGAAAAATAGCTTGTATCTTGTCGCCACTACCCTTTTTGAAAAAAGGAGTTTCATGGCGAAGGTCCTTGCTTAGCCCCTTAAAGGACTCGCTTACTTGAACGGGAAGATCCAAATTGCACCAAAGGCAACCATTTGAAACTGGAAGCACCCCAACACTTAGTCATAAACAGCAAACACAGAAAACGAAAGATAACATTTAAGGTATGCCTCATATGAATTATAGGACAAGAGATTAGAATGAATACTGGAGGCAGCCACAGCGCAATCAAATGGTTGAAAGGTTTCTTTTTAAGGTTTTATGAAATTAGCAGTAGAGAGAAGAAGGTCGAGGACCAAATCTCACCCGAAGTAGCTGCCATTTTGTTGCCTTTTTTTAAATCTATGTCTTGCTGTTTAACGTGTTCCTACCAGCATTGCCGCCTTCAACACAGTTTTCTAGTCCTTTCTTCTGTGGCAGCTATAGATTTCTGTGCTGTTTGGCTCATCCAGTTTTTGGTGTTGTCTAAATAGCCTGTTGTTGGTCTTCCACCTGTGTCTTTCATGGACCCCCTCATGTTTTTTCTTGAACGATGCCTTTCATCAATGTGCATGTTTTGGCAGTTTCGTTCCCCTTCCCCCAATAAAAAATATAGAAAATTAAAAAGATCGTAATGTAATCCATTGCGAATTTTTATTTTTTTTGGTTTAAGAGAAACAAGATTTGTCAGTTCTTCTTTCTGTGCAATTTGTTCAAAGGAGACGTCTGTAGAACCGCATTTCTGCATAGCTCTTTTTCTCCTTTTTTTTTCTCCTTCAGTGGCCTTCCGTCAACCTCATATTGCTACCTTCGTACTAGGCATTGCATTTCAGAGTTTTTAGTTTTTATTCGTTCCAAACAGTTTTTCTTTGCAGATGTTATTGAGATCCATCACCCTTGTATTTACTATCCTTTTTCTTGTGTTGAAGTCTTTAAAAGTAGTCAGCGTCAAGGAAAGACAGGAGAAAGAATCAGTTGTAAAACTATTCTCAACCTAGAGATTGCAGTTAGCTGAAGAGGTTAGTCGACAGAGTTCGAATCCTAACACCGTAGGTTCGATTCCCACACAGCCAAGAAATTAAGATGAAAGGTGTTAATGGCAGACTCCTTTTTCATGTCATGAGTTGAGGCACAAAACACTTGTTGCGAAAAGGATTTTTTTCCGATAACTTCCTGATTTTTATCGGACGTTGAAAATTTTTGCTAGGCCAGGGTAAAGTTCACAAGTAAAATTCTGAAGGAATCCCCCATTGTTTTATTTAGAAAATTCCCTTTTTTCAGCCTAAGTTTATAATTCGGATGATTTTCGTAAAGATTGTGGAAGACGTTATTGGACTGGTCTCAAAACTATGTTCGATGTTTTCAAAACTAGGCCATCTTCTTCCACAAATATAATCTAAATAACATCACAGAAGACCTACATCGAGATGCAAACCTATATGTGAAAAAGTTTTAATCATATAGATCTAAATCTCTCCACAAAATTTCAACATCCTTGCTATATACCTATCTAGATGTATTTGTAAATGTTAGCAGATGACCCGCCAAAATCATCGAGATCCAAATCTAGGTTTAGAATTAGATCTGTCTAGATCTAGATATCTAGAAAGCAATACTGTTCTGCCAGTTTAGAGTGCCAAAAACTGCTTCCAATGTGTGATTCTTGAAAAATGCCTGGACGGTAATTTTGTCGTCCATCTATACATGGACAAAATAACGATAGATCTAGATTAGAGGTGAGACATGCGATTTAAAAAAAGACCCAGTGAGCTGGAATCTAGATTTTCTTTTTTCAAGCGGAGGCCAAAAGCTGCACATCGAAGGAGTGAGAGATCTAGATCTTGGCGTAGGACCCACTCTTAGAATAAGACACCTATCTTGGTCTATTTTTAATCTTCTTTATACATCGATAGGCATACTAGATTTATCGCAGAACGTTTACTGCCAACATTACCTCTATGCAATTATCAGTTTAAAAATGTCGATCTTTTGCCATGGTATTTCAAAGACTAGAAGTAGAAGTAATAATGTTTACTTTTACAACCTAAATTTAGTGACGTTGAAACATATTTTAAAAAGTGAAGCTTAGATATAAGGAAGAAGAAAACCTTAAGGAGTTAGACGATGAAATTAAATAATAGTGACGCGTACAAAATAAAAGATTGGATAGTGATTAAAAGAAGGGAAAAAGGGGGTAGGACGTTTCTCTTAAGATATGGAGACATCTACTAGTGTAAAAAAACCTGAGCAGTAAGGTTTAATGCCTGTCATAACTTTTCAGTTTGCGGGGTTGGAATACCAAGTTTGGAAGTCCATATTATGCAAGAGTCAAGAGTTACAACTATTCTCATATAAAATTATTTTTCTTTGTCAGGTCCAGTTTTTAGATGGGTGCGGAATTGTGTATCGAAAGTGGTCTAAGAACTTTTTTTCTAAAGCTGCGTAACATTTTTTTTCCTATCGAGCCACACAAAGATCTAATCTCTAAGAACTGAAGAAGGAATTAGGAAGGTATTGTGTTTTTCAAGTTGTGACGTAGATTTAGGTCAGAACCCTTACGTCCGTTTTTCCGAAATGTAAAATGATTTTGACCTATTTTTACCCGGAAGTATTCACGTGACTATGGGGATCAACAAACCGCCTTATGGTGGCTTTTTTTGATAAACAATTATTCCGCACCATTTGGTAGATTTAGGTCAGAATCATTAGATGTTGTGACAACTCGCCTTGCTTAGTTCAAAATTGATTTCAAGTGGCAATCGTGAAGCGGTTGTTTGATTTGAAACCAAAAGGTTTTTTTAAATCTAGGAGTGAGTCCATCGCTTCCTGGAGAGGAGTAATTGTTGTTTGAAGTTTTTAATAGCTGTGCTTATTTCTTCCATCACATTAAGATCGTTCATCATCTGTTGTACTTTGGTTGGTTAATACTTTCTAAATTTTTTTCTAGTCTACTGTCAGTACAAATATCCCCACTGATGTCTTGTCTGTATAGTTCTTCGTAGTAGTTTCTTGTTATTTCTTTCAATATGCTTGAGGGGTCTCTTGTTTCTTCTCAGTTTGGACCCATAATGTTTTTTATGGTATTTGCCTCAGCTCTAGATTTTTCCAGGGCCAAAAAAATGTGTTATTGTTCTCTCCTTCCTTAATCCTTTTTATTCTAGATCTCACTATCGCCCCCTGTTTTGTTGATTTCGATTTTATGTTTTAGTTTTAGATAGTTTTCTCGCAGATCTTGATTGTTTGGGCCAGGAATCATTCCCTTACCTTCTTGTTTCACCTCATGCCCCTTGCCCGAACAATAACACCTCGTGGTGTGACGGTAGGATTCCCAGTTTCTCTGTCAAGACCGACACTGTGTCACATGATAGATTCAGCGAACATTGATTGGCCAGGAAGAACATCATGGCAACTAAATCCTTCACCTCCATCTTGAAGGAACGGCTCGCGATAGAAAGGTAACGAGTAGGATAAGAAATATTAATATAATATATAGTATAAGGTACAATGAGATAATATCTGATAAGATGTGATAAGATAAGAAACATAGAGTGACATTAGATGAGATGAGATAAGACATATCAAGATAAGACACGTTAAGACAAGACAATCCTAGTTATGGCGAAACAAAATAAGGTAATTAAAGATAAGATAAATAAAAAATAACGATGAGATGGCCTTATTTAATCACAAAGTTTTTTTTTCTACAGATGCATAGTTATCATATATTACTGATGAAATATAGGGAAAAAGATATTGACGAATAAAGCATTATGCTTTATAACTACTCTCGCCACCAGGGCGCAGGCTGTCCTCCGCACCCATGTCATAAGTTCTAATGTTGGCACCCTTAGTGCTTTGTCAACCAAATGCAGT
>BMAT01004972.1:241906-252294 GCA_019649035.1 Elysia marginata
GACGGAAAATATTTTTTTTTGAAAAGTTAAGATGTTTTCAATATCAAACCATCAAGAACTGTTAGAAAGAATGATATCCCCGTGAAAGAAAAAAAAATTTAATGCAGCCACTCTTGGTTAATTTTGGTTGATTCCAAATTAATCATGTGTCGGTCCGAAGCCCCTTGAATGCAGACGGAAAAAAATTTTTTTTGAAAAGTTAAGATTAAAAAAAAATTTCAATCTACAGGTAATTTCTGTAAATACTCTGTTCCTTTCAGCATGTTTTTACCTCATTCCCTTTTTTGTTTGCTTCATTTGTTAAGTTTTGTTTGGTTTTATTAAGACCGATATGCCCTATCTTAGCAAACAGTAAGAGGTAAAATTTTTTTTTGCAACAATAAGAAAAAAAAATTCACATTATAGAAGTCAATCATCTTTACTTCTAATTTTCAAACTGATAATTTTGAGTTAAATGCATAAAGAAAAAAATCTTATTTTAGAACATTTTGTTTCTGTTTCCCGTTCTTTTGAACGGGCCTGCCAGCTTGTTGACTTATGTTTCTGCAGTTTCGTGAGAAAAGCCTTATCGACCACAATTCTTATGCTTGAATATTTCTTTTTAAAATGTGCTTTACGTTGAAGGTCTTTTATTTCGTGTGGGAGCATAGAATTTTATTCAATCTTTTTTACAGTGTTAAAACTGTTGATTGAGGTGACATTGAAAGAAAACGCAATGCAATTTTATTAGACAATATGCGTTATGCAATAGGCAATCAATGAAGAGAGATAAGATAAGACGTAAACGTTTTTTGCTTTTATAACCAGTCTGAAACTGTTGTCCTCAATTGGTTGTTGCTTACATTTTTTTCTATGAGCACAATCTAAACGGGGTCAGCAAGAGTTTGGGCTTGACAACACCAGAGCGCAAGCTAATTGACTTCATTTAACATACTAAAAGATTGTCTGATTTTTTTAAATTCAGTGTAGCTTCAATAGATAGATCTTTCACAAAAAAGTTATACAACAATTTGTGGTAAAATTAGATTTGATTCAATTACCACTAGTCATCACTTTGTTAGAAACCATGGTATGTTCACCGTACAATATGGGTTCAAATATAAAACACTAAGTGATCTTACTACAATTATTAACCTACAGCGGCTTTTTCCGTCTTGTCCCAATACTATTGGAGTTTGTTTTAAAATATGCAGAGAAAGACTTTATCGATAAGTTTCTAAGGCGATGTAATTAAGGTATCAAAATTGTTAGCTTTTAAAGAGTTATATGGCTAGGTGTCGTCAGCATATGCAAAAATCACGAAACCATGTTCAAACAGGGCAATGGGGAATGGTTGTGACCATCAAAAGAATGCAAGAAGCTGAGACAGGTACCTGATAAATACTGTAGGCAAGAAAACTTTTTAATAATCATACCATCCATAACTAACACTCTGTGCTCTATTTTCTAATTTATGAAGCTGACCACTTCAATGCTTTATCTTTAAATCAAAATGGAACTTTTAATGTACCGAAGGCAGCAAATACATCAAATGATGAAAAAATACCTCTTTTTCGTAGTCTGTTCCATCAAGAATATCGAGACCAAAGACATATGATATACGCCAAAATGTCAAGTGCGGAAAGGACGAGAGACGTATTGTCTATTTGTTTTTTAAATCCAAATTTTATTAGAAACCAGCGAAATCCAAAAAGCATCCGTTGTTTTGAACTTATAGGTTTAATATTCAACATAGAATAATGGTTCTTTATATGATGCCATTCTAATGCATTCTACACCTATATCTAGATGTAGAAATTGAGAAAAATGTTGGTGGTCGAAATGATATAATTCTCTCAAGTATTTATCTATTTTTGATTATTTAATTTTTTTCTAGTGTGTCAGAACTTTGGGAGGTTAGTTTCACATTTGATTTAGACTTTTGGTATGTTTTTTTTTCTTGTTGGTTCGAGTTTTTTGTCTCAGCTTTTCCCCCTGTGCTTTCTATTCCGATTTGGTTAGCTGATTACATAACTTCTTTTATTAGTTTTTGTAATATACTTCTTATAACATATTTCTGGTTAGACATCCTTAACTAGTTTTGAGTTTTAGAAGGTAGGCATGCTGTGAGTAAACTTGGGTGTTAACAAACATCTATAGTGTACGCATGTTTTTGCTGCAGCTCGGATCCAGGGAGTGAGAGAAATTAGAGTGTTCTTAGTGTAATAATTGTTTCTCTAAGCTAATTAGTTTATTCAATCCAGTATGATTAAACATTTTTGAATATCAATTTAAACAGCTTTCTCCTTTCCTCTATTAGGTCACTAGTAAGGTGGTGCCTAAATTATTGCTCTTCTTAAACGTCTCACAAGTCCTTAACTAAGCAATCGTTTCTGTTGCCAAACTGTCAGTAAGAACCATACAAGGCTTAACCTATATGATTTTGATTAGACTTAGGAAGGCCAGAAAACCCTTAAATTATAAGGCTTAAAATTTTTTTACAACTAATTTCTTTTGCTACTAGGTGGGTGACAGACTTGTCTAGAAAGAGGGCACTGCATAAAAACTTATGAAAGTTAAAAAGATGAAAAAATTAAAACATGAGAGACCGGTAATCTTAAGACAGTTCATTACAGCTTCTGTAAATAAATGCTGTTTCGCTCTATGAGCCGATGCGTCTTGGGAAGAAAAAATTGTAGGTAAGCCAGTAGCACTATCGTGGTTTTTTGCTAAGTGACTTGAGGCAAGTTTCTGTTATCTAGACTGATTCTGCTTCTGATTCGAGAATTAATGAAGAAATCATAAGGTTGTAATTACGGGTGGGAGAACAGAAAATTTAGCCATAGGCAAGACATTATACTATTTTGAACAATTCTACATTTTCACTAGATAAGACAACAATGTCACGATGCTTGCAATATGGTATAAGTTAGACATAAGTAAAAATGGAACGCGCATGTTTTAACGCTAAGCTCTTCTTAATGCAAAGTCTGATATACAACTTAAAAAAAGTGTTCGACCATTGTTCATTAATGGAAAATTTGTATTGTGGTTAAAGACATTTGTTTTGATGCTATAGATTAAAATAAAAACAACTCCATATTCTTAGAAGGACAACAATAAAGTTAGGCAATATTAGAAGCATCATGACGGTGCGTCACCTAACAACAAGCTTGCTTAAATTTACAGATTGATATATTTATATAAGTATATTTTTAGTGCATTAAAACATAACACATTTACTTACCAAATCTACAAAGTGTTGGATTAATAATCGTTAAAAAACGCCGTGACTCGGCTTATATACATTTAGCACCAGTTTTTTTTCTACAAGTAATAGTCCTTTTTTCTTTTGACCTAACGGAAGAATATCTAAGATAAGAATATAAAGAACCCATTTTTAAATAATCAGGACATTTAAAAAAAAGTAAAACTTAGCTACTTCCGCATCAATAGTTTAAACTCTGATCACGAATTTTTAAAGACATACTCAAGCAACGAAACCATATAGCTACAACCACAATCTACAGAGGCATAAAATTAACAACCACTACTACTTCCTCGTCCTTCTACTACTGCTACTATTACTATTACTGCTACTTCTAATACTACTACTACTCTACACCTACTACTACTATAACTAATAATGCTAATACTACTACTACTGCTTCTACTATTACTTATTCTACTACACCTACTACTATTATTACTCTTACTGCAACAACAACAACTATTACTACTACTGCTACTACTACTACTACTACTACTACTACTACTACTACTACTACTACCATTACTACTACTATCACTACTACTACTACTACTACTACTACTACTACTACTACTACTACTACTACTACTACTTCTATTACTACTAATAATTTTTACTTCTTCTTTTCTTCGTATTATTCTTTTTTAACAATGGAAAGCAGCTAAAAAGATACGAGCAGTTAAAATATAAACAAAACAAAAATGGATAACTTTTTTTAAACATATGTATTAGAAAGACTAGGAAAAGATAAGTATAAAAAAGTAAAAATGAAACGCTCAACAAAAATGTCAAAATAATATGCAACGAAACAAAAGAAAAGTGAACTTAAAGGCAAACACAGAGAAATCAACCATTGCCACACACTTTAACTACAACCTATGCACAGAAGCATAGAATAATAGCCAGAAACAAAACGTTTTTGAAAACAAGTTCCTCGAAGTAAAATTTGTGGCGAAATAGTAATAGAAAAAAATAAATCGTAGTAAATGGGAAGAATACATGAAGGAATTTTGTAAAAAGAACGGAAAAGAATACGACTAATCAAGAACAATTTTGCAGGTTTGTCAATAATGAAAGAAAATCCAAAAGCAGCAATAAAACGAAGAAAATAATCGAGCTAGTCGAGATGATAGAGGCACTTGGAGATTACAGGGTTGACAGAATCTCATCGCTACCCAATAAAATTTACGACAATGGGGGTATTGAAACAGACGTTCCCGATCGTTTCATATAGGTCTGCCAACCAAATGACGTCCTTCAGAATGTGAGCGAGATGCAATCATCAGTCGCAGGTATCATGTCACCCAAATACTTTTAAGAATCACCATGAAGCGTGTGAGAAATCAGAACAAACATGAAATATCTGAAGAGCAGTGCGGCTTTGTTGACTGAATAGAACGACAAATGCTATCTGCATCCTACAAACTTTGATTGAACGCGCTATTGTAAAGAAGACTTTTACTATCTATGCTTTATTGACTTAACCAAAGCATTCGACAGGTTCCATCACAGAAGAGATATATAAACGACTAAGGGCGTTAAAAGTCGACGGAACAGACTTACGAATAAAGAAAAACACATGTGTTATAAAAAGACAGGATCAATGCGCGTCAATTAAAACATAAGTGGCATTTAAACATTCAAAGAGGTCTCATATGATGCTCTTTTTTCTATGTAAAGTGAAAAATTGCGAGAAAACTTGAATGGCACCCAGGTATAAAGGTTAGAGGACAAAATATAACCAACCTCAGATGTGCTGTCAATACCGTACTAATCACAGAAAACGAAGGAGACATGCAAAAACCATTGAACATCGCTGTCCAAAAAAAGCAGACACTAAGGATTGCAAATAAATTAAAAAAAGACAATAGAAACAGTTATCGGTCGAAACCAGGTACCCACCCCCTCTCCGGAAATCACTAGGATAAAACTTACATAGTGAGAGCTATTAAAAAAAAAGAAAATTTATATGTATAAGAAAGTAATGATGTGCGTTTTCAAGCGAACGGAAATGACGTCATGAGTTTTAACAGAACATGCAAGTTTTCAACAAAAAAAAATATATTTGTAAACTTTTTAGGAGTAAATTTTTATCTATGATTTTAATTTCGTTTTATCTTAAAATGAGGCTGTGGAATAGCGGAAGTTTGTTTTTATTTCAGCTAAAATTGTTTTTTTTTCCTACTATATAGTCTTATCTCAGATCATGATTGTGCTTGTAGACGGTAGAAAAGTTACGCTGTTCTTGGGTTGCCTCTACATGATGAGGGTAGCGAGACCTACATTAGCAAACCATCGCGTTTCTATAGGTACAATTCATTGCTCAAGGAGTTCGGCATTTGAAATGCAATAACATTTTATGCTTGTTATCTTCAAAGGTAACAATTTTTTTCCATCGATTATTTCAAGGGGGTTCATTTCTTACATTTTGTTCATACCTACTGTCAGTTTGTGTGTTACCTTAAAAAGATACAACAACTCTGATCTTAAATTCTGCATAACAAAAAGTACACTAGAGGCAGCAATAACGAGCTCAACATTCTACTAGAACATTCAGCCTTTCGTGTACAGCTTGCATTCATTTTTACACAAATTATAAAGGAATTGTTTAGAAAGCTAGAGCCAAAAGTCAATGCTCAAAAAGCGCTGGGTGGGACAAACAGATCTGCAACCCAACGAAGGTTGCGTTAGTATCGCTATGATTACGTCGCCGTTGGTACTAGTCATTCGTGCTGTTTGTCTTAATGACTGTAACAGCGTGAGGTTTGTAACCATACATCGCCTGGAGGGCCGCACTGCTCTAACCTGATAGAGAGCCATTGCGTGTGGAGGTCTCCAGGTTGTGACCGCACATCGGCTGGAGGGCCGCACTGCTGTACTCTGATAGAGATCCATTGCGTGTGGAGGTCTCGAGGTTGCCGCAGCTCTCAGGTTTTGGGGGGCCACACATTCATGTTACTCTGATCTCCAGGACCTTTAACTGGACCAAAAGGTGAACCTGAATCAAACGGCGTAATCACCACATTCATTATCGGCGTTGCTACCACCATCATCGCCATCGCGATCATCATACTTCTTACCGTGTCATCACCTGTAGAGCACAGACATTGTGTCACTAAAGTCATCATCATCGTTGCCATTTCTTTGCCCATTGAAGACATATATAGAGATTATGAATCGCTGTCATGGTTATCGTTTGAACTACGCCGGTGACTATTTATTTGTATAAGCACAAGTCACGTATTCAGATTATACTCTAACTCTAAGTGTATGTATGAGTAATAATATTTTTTTTATATCCTCCGTCATGTAATTAGGGTAAGGCACTGTTAGTCATCTAAAAAATATTGTGCAATATCTTGATTCTCAAATACTGTTTTCTCTTCTTCTCCTTTAATTTTGGCTGAAAAAAAAAGTTGTTTTTTTTTTCATTTAGAAACGTATAAAGTTTTGGGAAAATTTCCGAGAAAAGTGCAAGAAGAAAGTTCATAATTTGTTTTACCAGAAGCACCACGTATCTAGACCTACTGGTTGCCGCCCAATTAGGTTTACAAGATCTGAGCATGCCCCCCCCCCCCACCACCAGACGTCCAGAATTGGCTAAAGTAACTGTATAACTTTTTAGACCTTTGCATAAAGTCTATGAACACAGAGACAGACAGACACAGAGAAAGGCATTACATACGTATACATCTGAGTAAATTACAAAACAGTCATTTACTTAGATCTCTTTTAAATAAAATCCTAAGAAAAAACTTTATGTTTGCTGCTGTTATAATTCTCGAAGTACTGGACCGAAAAAAGATAAAATTTTATCTCCTGGAACTGAATACTGATCAAAGCCTTTATTCTTATGTATGAAATAAATAAACAAACAAATTGAATTTGTCTATGATTTCGCCATACAATTATTAGATTTTGACGCATTGCACTGGAATATTACGCCATGCACCACATTCTGATAAATGTATAGTTAAATCACAGGGAAACAAGTTTTCTACCCGTTAACATACACTTGGCATTTCTGTCCTTGTCGTTAGTGTTTTGCAATTTTGTTTGCCTTTACATGAAGTAATTGCATTCCCGATACTATTTAAAAATACTGCACTTGCAGATATTATTACATTCTGGCTGTTTAATGAACACTATCTGTAAAAAACGAATTTTTTTGCTTGCATTAGTATCAGTAGGCAGCGAAAGATATTAAAAAGAAAGGAAGTTGAGTGAGACAGAATGTTTTATCTGTGGCATAAAGTGCGCGTTACGTCAACTTAATCTCGCTACTGTGTGCATAAAACAGAACTGACTTTTGATGTCTGTGTCACTACTATTATGATCTTGTTCTGCCATCCATCGATCACTTAAACAAATAAGAGAGGTTGAGGGTATGGTTAAAAAGTGACTTTCTCTTATATTATGGCCTATGGCCATCGTGAAGAAATAGGGTGCTAGCGAACGCACCTGCTCTGACTCCCACCGTTTAGATACACCAAGTCCTGTCACCGGCTGAAGATTTCGATAGTCTGAATGAGGTCTTCTTTCACTTAGGTTAGTGACCAGGAGGTGTCACGAGGTGCCAGTGTGACACTGGGAAACTCCGCAAAACTTTATTAATGATGGTGGATCAACATTACGAGTTTATATCGGATGCCATACTGTATGTTGAATTCTCATAATGACCCGTGCCGGAACTCTTCGAAAGCGTGTGAAAGGCTGAGAACTACCGGGTGACATCCTGGGGAGAAGCACATAAAGGCGCTAGACAAATTGTTTGGATCCCATAAGACAAACCTTGTGATGAAAGTTACGAATTGTTTGGTGGGAGTTAATTTCATGGACACTGCCGAGAAAAAAAACCGTCGAATTACATGATGCCAATCTTGATTAGTTAAAGTAAACGTAATATGATAAAAGAGTACAACATTTAGTCCTCTGTGAATATCGCAGTTACTGTTTTAGCATCAGCATTGAACAAACTCGAAATCAGATAACTGTCTTCAAAATTTCATACAGGTTCTTAAGAACGCATAAGATACAACAAGCCCTGTATGTTTATTATAGCAAAACTCGTGCTACAGACTGAGCAACAGGAGTACTGTATTCAAAATTTGACAAATGCTGCATCCTAACATACGCCTAAGCTTTAGTTATTAAAACTGGGCACAAAAAGGACAAGATCAATATTTGGCCAAATGATCTCATCACAGTTAACATTGATGTAAAGATCGATGACTGACTTATAGAATATTATGTCATGAAATGCAGGAGACTTGCGTTGATTTGAATTCTGTTTAGAGCTTGTTTCTACTGCCAAACTTAACATAACTGATCGAGCTTTGTATTATGGTATGAGTTTTGCCTTTCTTCCACAATATAGTACGTATGGCAACAGAGTGTTTTGGGATTAATTTATGGTAGGAGATAAATTATTGGTGAAGTTACTTGAATTGCGGGAATGCAGGCCTACTCTAAGCGTCGGCATGCTTTTGGATTCAAATGGGTGCATTTGGTGCGATTTTGATATGCCTGTTCAAGTAGGCAAGTCGGTTAGAAAGGCTTAGAAGATTGTTCGCCATAAGGGTGATCGTTTTCAAAGCTATTCTAAGTGAGTTTTAAGTCATACTAATTGCAGACATTTCAGGCGTTTGCACTTAAAGCCTACTTTCCTCCTATACTATTTTTATACCTTTTAAAAATTTTCAGTCATTTGATTGCGCAGTGGCTGCCTCCACTTTTTATTCACATCTCTAGGTCTTTTATTCGTGTGAGGCATACCTTAAATGTAATCGTTTGTTCTCTGTTGATGACTTAGTGTTGCCTTTGCCTAATGGTTGCCTTTGGTGCGATTTGGATCTTTCCGTTCAAGTAAGCGAGTCGCTTAGAGAGGCTAAGCAAGGATCTTCGCCATAAAATTTATTTTTTAACAACTTTTAAACGTGGACGTTGTATAAGCTATGTTTCTCTCCAAGGCAAGACGGTGGTGGCCGAAGCTATTAGAGAACGAAAGTTTGAATCATACTAAAAGCAGACATTTTGGGCATTTCTACTTATGGCCAACTTGTCTCTACTGCAAGTTTCATACCTTTTGAATATTGTCCAATGAATTTCTTCAGTATGGTGATGTAAGCTTGACGAAGGCTATGAAAAGCGTTTTTGTAGGTCTACAATTTAGTTGCTGCATTAATTAGATTTGTATAAAAGTGGATTTTAATGTGTAAACAAGACTGCCTTTTTCTATGCTGGATATAAGTCGATAACATTTATAAACAAGTTCCTAGTTTCAAAACAATACCACGGCATCTAATCCAACATTTTTAAAAGATGTGTTTAAGGATTTTTTAAAGTAAGTCTAAAAGCCTATTGAATGGCTTCGTCAACATGGTTAAATGATGTATGTTAATCATTTAAAATTTTAGCTAAGTTAAAAATAACAAAAAACAACACGGGCATATCTAGACAGCACACACACATCAACTATGGCGTAAAATTGCAAAATCATTTGAAAATTGGATGTAGTGGACATAGCATTTTTCATCAAAACAGTGCATTTTTAAAAAAATTAAAAGTGAAAAAATTAGAGTAAAAAAATAATACATTAAGAGTATCTTCGGTGCGGTGTCCTCAACGAAGAAGTTTCCCAAAAGTGTACAATCGTTTTAGCTTTATGTAGGTTTTAAATATTCGTGTCCTGAACGTTTCTTTTTTATTGAAATTAGATATGAAAACCGGAATCTTTTGAAAATGGTTTTCACCAATGATATTGTTTTGTTTCTAAATCCTAAATGTAACGTGAAACGTAATGAGGTTGGCATTTAGAAACAAGACTTTACATTGTATTAAAACTATAGCTGGTTTAAATTTAACGTTAATGGGTTAATATATATATTTTAGAAAACCTGATTATAAAATATATAGAAAACTGGAAAAGGAAGAGGTCACGAGAGAACATATTATATTTTATCTTGTTTATCTCATACTGAATATTTCACAGGGGAAAAGGATGATGGGATCAGCAGGTGCGGAAAGAGAGACTGGGGAGAAAGAAGGGGAGATAGAAAGATAGATAGATATAAAACGACTTCCTTCAGATTATTCCAGTGGTTTCTATTGACCTTTATGCTGTTGTGAAAGCCTTGCC
>BMAT01004972.1:358042-371334 GCA_019649035.1 Elysia marginata
AGTCCTGGAGCACATGCTGGGCGTCTTGGCGATTTGCGCCGCACAGGCCTCATTGTAGCTAGGGTTGTGCTGGATTTGTTCCATCATGCCACCCTCTTTCGCCAGTTGATTAGCAACATCATTACCTGGTCTACGTGACCAGGGATCCACTGTAAAACAAGTTTACTCGCTGTTAAGCTGAGTGTCGAGATGGCTTGGGCTAGGGCGTTAGACTTCTGGGCACTTAGTACTGTCGAGTGCATTGAGGACTGACCTTGCATATGTCAGTAAAACCACTTTTGCATGGTGAGTAGCCTCAATATTTACAAGCACCTTTGCTGCCTCTTGGAGTGCTTCAGCCTCTGCCTTGTAATTGGTGGAGTACTTCCTTGTTGGAATGCTGATTTTAGAACTGGAGTTATCAGGCCATTCTATATAAACCCCACCTCCTCCATCTCGTACTGCCTCTGAGGCTGATCCATCTGTGATCCTTATTATTATTATTATTATTATTATTATTATTGTTATTATTATTATTATTATTATTATTATTATTATTATTATTATTATTATTATTATTATTATTATTATATTACAACTGCTTTAAACTTTATCTAGTTAATATTCAATTACTGTAATTGCAACAAGATTGAATGCTACAGTACTATTTAATACATGTTATTATCATAATAGAAATTTCTATCTCATTATGATTCCAACAATATGTAAAAACTAGCCATTGTTCTCTTTCTGGCTCTTGTAATGTCCTGATCTTCATTAGCCAATAAAAAAAAGGTGCTAAGTTAGTAAGTAATGGGAAAAAAATCCAAGCTTGTAGCAAAGTTAAAACTGATCATTTTACAGCCCAAAGAGGCAAATTTTAAACTCATGAATGACAACTCTTGTAAACTTCAAAATTGAGGACCTCAAGTCACTGCAGTCACCTAAACTTAACCTTTGAATCCAACATTCAAACCAATATCTTTTTTTAAACGATTGGAAGGAAATTAAATATTCTACCTTTTGAGGCATGTAAATTAAATAACTTCTTTCTTTTATCTTTTAAACTGAACATAACTTATATGAAGCAAACATGTTGATTTATCATTTCAAAATCTTGATTCAAAATAAAATAAAATAAAATAAGTTTTCTTTTAGACCTACAATCCACCAAAATATTAACACCTTCAGTTGTATAAAACAAGATTTACAAATTCTTTAACCCAGTACACTAGAACAGAGAAGGTTTATAACCAAGTTTTTAGGACAGTTTTTAAAAGTGTTTTTAAGTTTCACACTAACAAATTTACACATCAAATAATTAATAGATATTTCTAACTAAAGATAAAAAAAACGAAACAAAGAAAGGCCTACCAATAGCCAGAAATCAGCCATGTCCATTGTCTCCCTGTGTTGGTCCCCATTTTTTATGGCTAGGTAAATAAGCTGCAATAAAGCAAAAAAGCAAGAAAAAACTCAAAAGAAAGAAGGAAAAGGAAGACTTATAATTATTTGAAGGCAAAAACTCTTTCATTCTATGTTTAGTCTCAGTCTTTGTGGAATTATATCGAAACAGAAGAAACAAAGCCAAAATGTCGTCTTTAAAATATTCTTTTAATTTAGAGGCTAAAGTAAAACACATTTTTGGAATTTCACAAAATTGGTGGTTGCGATACTTTATTTACAGGGCACTCAGGCTTAAACTAGCTAGCTTTGCATTTGAATATTTTGGGGGGATCTTTCTTAATTCATAAAATTTATGAGTTAGGCATTTGGTATATGGTTGAAGAGATAATTTTTAAAAATTTACAAAATTTTTACTTGCAGTTGCAATACATTTGTTTTAACATAGTAAACACTGATTTATCTGTATCCTAGACACAAAGGTAATTTGATAAAAGCAACTGAGAGTGAAAGAATAGTAAATATGGGCTAAAGTCCTAAACAGAATTAAATTTTAAAAATTAAAATATGCTAAACAATCTATTTTAAAAAATTAAAACTCTGAAGGCAGAAAAACCCTTTGACAAACATATTGTTATTTTGTTTGTGGAGATGACTAACAATGGCAGAAAACAGTGAAACTACTTGGTCATTAAGATGCGGTGAGTATGGCCTGAATAGAAAAGCAGAGCATCAAAGGAAAGTGGGGTGGTGTGTAAAACTTAAGGTCTTGAAAAATGGTTAAAGCTAAAAGTACAATCTCACCAAACTCTGTGATATCTTCATCTTCAAACTTGTCTTTCTAAGTTTCTTTGAAAAAGAAAAATGAAGTTTAACTTGAAGTAATCAAGCTAAAATTTTTCTACACTTTTTCCCCATTTTCCATTTTCCAAAAGCAATTTACTAAACTTTAAAATATAAAAAATGTGACATATATACCTCTGCACAGATGAGCTATATATATACTCTCTCCATAGATTTATTACAGACATTGATTTAAGAAAAGCAATTTCATGAAACACTCACAAAGGTTTAAAATCATAATGTCATGTATCTAGAGAGGTGTACCATAGACCTAAAGCACAATTTAAAATGTTTGCAATACATACTCTTTCCGCATACTGGCGTGCCTCGTCAGCCTGGGCAAAAGCTGGTTCCACCCGCTCATAGCGAATGAGTCCAGTGACGATCTGTCGCATTCGTTTCAAGCGACCTTCCTGTCCTCCAGAGTTAGCTGTCGGGATCTTCCGAGGACGCATGCGATGTCTAAATCTCAACATTATTGAGTTCTTAACAAGGTTTCAACTGCAAAAAAATGCAATAATTGAAATCAATAACTCTATCTAGTAGTTTTAAATCTAGATTATCTTTGATGGAAGTCAAATTTGTAGACTTTTATTGGCTTAAATTCTGCCCCTGCCATTCAAAGTGCAGTATATGCAGTGAAAACCACATGGGACTGGGAGATACTGCTGACTGCACTTCGATTGTCAGCAGCAGAATTGTTGAGATGTCGACAATGTTTAGATATCTACAATTTGACTATTTGTAAGCACCATGCCTAGTATAAATTTAGAAATTTAGCCAGTTTGTAACACACAGGCACATACACAATTCACTTGTCACATCTGTGCTGTGTATTTGGCCTAGATAGATCTAAAGTGGAACCATAAAATAAATAGATCTACACTCAACAAATACCACTTCTTACTCTTAGGCCATTTTTCTCTCAGGGAGTCTGTCTTACGTGACTTTAGATTTGAGAACACTTCTGGGTATACACATACGACAACCCAAAATTAACGCTCCTCTTATCAGACTTCTTTTAGTAACATTTTCTGAGGGCTTCACTAAAATCTAAATCAAATTTAGATATCTAGATGCTAGATCTCTAGAGTCTAGGCCTGAGTTCTCATTACTTCTTGGCCATACTTGCTGACTCTTACCGGCGAGGGTCTTTGGCTTAGCTGGCCTCTTTTAAAATCAATAAGCAATGTTTCGAACAAGAAGAGAAGTTATGCACACACCGGTGAATTTTATGCAGGAGTCCAGGGGTCTAAACTTTTATTGTGGCAAAAGAATTTTGTAATTTATTACCCTTGGGACACTTAAAGTCAAACTGTGAGTACATGTGTAGATCTATAACTAAAAGAAAATTCTCTAGAATCAACTCCAAACTGGGGAGACTACTCTCAAATTTCTCAATACTGTAGTCTCTCGTAGTATTATTATGGTAGTGTAGTTTGCAATACCCGTGCTGGAAATAAAATGAAGTGTTTGCTCGCAATGCCCCGACACAGACGCAAATACCCGTGACCAATGGAATCTCGCGGCGCCACATTGGTGTGGGCTGGGATTGTAAACGCCCTCTTGTCTAACACTACTGTCGATCTCTTTATCAAGGATTGAATTTACCACTTTAGACTCTTCCTCTCGATAAATTGGAATAAATTCCTATTTTCCATACATCTAATAAGCATTATCATTAATCTAGATATCTAGATCATGTAGACCTAAATCTAGATCTATAGGCCCTATAGAATATTTACAGAATTAGAGGCAATTTCTATACTACCGGATTCCAGGAAAGCTAGATCTAGAAATCAATTTAAAAAATTCATTTGGTATTTTGCATGATTTGGACTGATCTGTAATAGATATTAGCATTTGATGTAAAGGTATAGTAATCTATAGGGGGTGTTAGTTTACATGAAATGTTGTTGTGAAGCGCCAGGATTGTTATAGGGATTGAGAATGGGAACTTGGATTTTATTACATCTAGGCCTACAGTTTGCGGGTGTTTTAGTATTAAAGGTCTATCAATTGTTGTTTTTTTTCTTCCATTTATTAACGCAAGCCTAAATAGATAAAAAAAAAATCTAGGTCTTTTTAAGAGAAAATCTATTTTTAGGCATACTTTTTTAAAAAATTAAAGATATTTCTAAAAAACCTGCGCGCCATTTTTCATATCATAGGGGCCTAGTCTTGGAGCTAATTTTCTAACATCGATTTGTCCTTCTTTCCTGTCCTTGCGTCTACGGTCTGCTGCATAATTATGATTATTTTATGCATCGAATATGATTTATTGAGTATTCCTTTTTCATCCTACTAAAGAAAAAAAATAAGACCCTGCCCAGATACTGCTGAACCATTACATAAATTTATCGCAAAAATTATAATGAAATAGCCTGAAAGATTAAGTTTTACTGTGTGAGGGAGGCGCACTGGTTAATTTAATACTACTTCATGTAGTAGAGTAATGCTGGGCCCCTAGGCCTAGGCACGGGAGTTGGCCGCAGCCCTTCCCACAACAAGATGGCGGACTACCTCCTCTCATCGTCATGCGGGCTGCGCGGGCGGCTAACAAAGCGAGAGAGGGGAGAACTGCCGCTGTTCTGGATCTAGTTTACTAATAGGGGAGTCGTTAAAATCTTTTGTTGCTCGTCAGTTCTATCCAGTGATTTAGAAGATCTATGCTGGAGGGGAGATAATTCATTCTTTATCCGTCTTTTTCCTTTCAGATAGGCCTAGATCTAGTTCATACATTCCTTTGTTGTTGTAAATAGTCTCGTTTGAAATGATAATTTTTTCATTTCTTTCACTATATAACTATGTTACAATTTTCGTGGTTCGTCAGACATGTTCCTCTTTTCGTGCATATAGAATACTCGCTAATTCTCATTTATTCTAGCTAATTTTGTTAGACACAGTTCTGCCTATTTTTTCCTTTCCCTTTTAGCTGGCTCCAACACTAACAAGCATTCTAAAAACTTACTGAAGACGACTATTGCGGTCAACGTCGGACTTTGGGAGCACAATCATTCAAGTCGGATCCTTGTGGTTTCTCTGTTGTTTGTTCTCAATGCGGAAGAAGCAACTAAAAGCGTTGATCGATAGTGTTGGTATAAAATTGTTCAAGCAAGTATCTATAGAAGGACCCAATTTAGAGTGGAAGAGAAAGAGAGATAGACCGACAGAGACAGAAAGGAAAGAGAGAGTCGGAGGGTGGGGGAAGGGTAGGGAAGTCCACATGTGGGTGTCTGAGACAGATAACATTTCTTGCCTTCTCTTTAATACTGATACTACAGTAGTGTAGTTTACTACTACTACTACTACTACTACTACTACTACTACTACTACTACTACTACTAGGCTACTGATACTAGGCCTTCTACTACTACTACTATTGCTACTACTACTACTAATACTAGTACTAATACTACTACCACTAATAATAATAATAATAACAACAATAACAATAAATCCACTGCAAAGTGCCCAGTGACACTAATGTACAGTTGGACAAAATTGCTTAATATGAAACATAAACCAGTGTAAAATAGCGTGACATTAAACAAAGGTAAAATGTTAGGACACGGTAACCGAAATCCTACCACCCGTAAATGAAGTCATAATAAGTCATTCCTTAAATTCAACAGCAAAATACCATTGTGGATATTTTCGCACCAAACATCTACACGATACATATCGTTGGAAAGGTCTCTAAAAGTTGCAATGTTGATCACCAGCTGCTATTCTAGTGCTTGTCACAGCACCAAAAGGCACCCCAATAGACAGCAAGTATCTTTTATTTTGTGATCTGCACTATTAGGACGCATGGATTCCTGAACAGACAGCTCTTGCTAATTTTGCAACCTATGAAACTCGGCAAAGTGTTCTACCATGTCCCTTATACTGATCCAAGAAGGTGACGATCTGCTTGAGCAGCTATAATTATGTGATAAATAGGGGTTCCTTTTGGATCGACTGGCTAAACTTGCCGCGAGGCTAAACTTTTGAGGAGATCTTCTCATGTGTATTGTTTGAAGCTGTGACGACTTCTCAAAAATACCCCGAATAAAATTGGGAGGAATATTGAAAGAAGACTAAAACACTGTTTCTGTGAATGGAACTAAAGAGGAAAGACTGATATCGCACACCATTTTTCTATGGTTGCGTTCCAGATTTATTTTATGTAGGTAGCTTTTGCATCTCCCTATGATAATTGTTATCATTCTGATTTGAAGGTTGTATTTTTGGAGCTTTAAAAGGATACGTAACTATATACGAACCTGTGAAACTGTCGGGTTTGTTTATTTTCTTTTATTCAATATAAAAATGACAAGGAAAAAATAACGTTGCAGAGATTTCCGTTCAAAGCTAGTTCCTACTAGCCAGTAGGTCTAGTTCTAGATCGAGTACTAACACTTTTGTTTTGTAACATGGCAAGTTGTTTGATACTTTGTTTGTGGAGAACGATTACTCTAACTATTGTTGTAATAGTAAAATTATGTATCCTTTGATGCGGCAACGGGTAGTCGCCCGCTTTTTTTACTTAGATCAAAACTGCACTGCTACGCGAAAGACTTAGGCCAGAATGATCCCAGTGTCTTTCTAAATCTTTTCAACTCTGCAGCCTATCCTCTGTTTTCATGTTCCATACGACCCCACACCACCCTTTCTCCCTGTGCGTTCCAGTCCAACGCTTTCTTGATGAGACGCTGTAAGTGTCTTTACTTAATGTGTTTCCTATACAATCCTATCTTTTAACCAATATCATCTGCCAATGATGTTTGTTTATTTCTCTCCCAGCTACCTTTATTTCTTACCGTGTCGCTCCAATTCACCCTTGAGGAGTCTTTTTAAACATTAGTTTGTAAAAGTCTGTAAATTTATGATGTTGCCCTATGAAGGGTTCCAAGTTTAGCAGCTTTTTCTGAGTTCAGTTTGCTGATTGCATCTATAATCTCTTTCTTGGATCGTAGATGACAGCAAATAAGAAGATCTTTTCTTGCTGGAATGGTTTTTGGTGGGTTGTTTAGTGAAGGTCTGTTCAGTAGCTCCCTTAAATGTTGCAACCAGCGGTTTGCCTGTTCATCCTTGCCGAAGGTTTCTTTCCCTTCTTTATCTTTCACTGAAATTTCTTAACTCCCGTAATTTCCTGTGAGGATTACTTATCTGGTAAAGTATTTTAAGGACCCTTTCTTCAGTTGTCGCTCTCACCTACTTTTCTGCCATTTGTTTCGCACTCTAGTATGAAGAGTCAAAGTCAAAAGGCCTAGACTTGAGACAACGGCTTTTAAAGTTTAGTGCGTGTTCTGAAGTTGTTTTATTTTTTTAGATATTGACGCAAAACCCTTATTATGGTAAAACTTCATGTTTAGTGTTTTTTAATTTCAATTGTTATTGTTTTTAAGGATTTAAAATCTTTATAGTTCTCTAAACTTTAAACACAATTTTCTCCCCTTACTGAAATCTCACAAGTTTTGAGCGTGCCAACTTCAAGGGCAATAACTTCACACAGAAGTAAGCTTATGATATAAGACTTGTGTTCTATTTGTTGTATTTTTGAAAGTAGAGAAAATACGCTTCTCTTTGATTCAGGTACCTTGCTATTTTCCCAATTTTGACTTAAGGTTCATTTTCACTGCTTGCAAGACATTTTCTTCTTGTTTGCTTTTTTGTCCTGCCTTTTGTGACTAATCCATATAACTTTTGTTTCAGTTCTTCGGAACATAATACTCTGAGCTTTGTATAATTAAGCCATGAGTTCCAATGATTTATGACTCATCTATTATGTGTGTTTCACGTGTCGTCTTTCTTCAAGTAGCCTACTTGCTGACATGTTGTGGTCAAGTCTCCGCTGAAGCTGGTCCAGCGTGTTTCCATCATATCTGTTTTATCTTCTATGAGTTCCTCTCTCTGTTTGCTTTATTATCTTCCCGCTATTCAACGATTTTTTGCTTTAAAAATATTTTCACTTCGTAGTTTCTCGTTCTCGCCCTATACATCAGTGTAAAGAAGTCAGAGATTGTTTTAGTCTTGTTCCTTAGTCATGCTATGTACAATGTAGGTCTAGATAAATGCTACGCTGGCTTTCTTAGTGGAATGTGTCGGTATTCGTGGATATAACTTTTGGCTTTCACGTTACCTAACTCATTAAAATCGAGAATGATCTCCTATTGTTATCTGTATATGTCTGGGCTTCTAGATTCTTCAGGAGATTCGCACCATCCGTTTGTTTACGCAATGTTTGATGATGTAGGAGGGATTTTGGACGACTTATTTTTAACTTGGCTTGTGATTGGATTTGGGGGTCACTGTCGTGTTAGGCCACGCCTTTCCCACCTTTCTTGTATAGGGTAGAAAGTTAGAGTGAGAGCCAGACCATGTGTTCTGGAAGCGTGTTTTGCCTATAAATCGAGCTCGCGTGTTTGATTGAGAATATAGAATACTGGATGAAGAGAGAGTGACGCATACACAATTTAGGAGTGCAGAAAAAAGTGTATGAATAGTTTTTGTGAAGAAGCTAGATCTACGATTTGTTCATGCTGGATACTGCCCAATTCCACTGTTGTTGTTTTCAACTGCTGCTGGATGTAAATACTGTTTCGTGTTGATTTCTTCGTTTTGAGTTGAATATATTTATTTTCTACGTTCTTCACACGACTTTTCCAAGATTTTAAAAAAACGCACAGGTCTCGCGACAGGAATTTTATTCATTTACTCGCTTATTATTTCTGGTGTTTGTGACAATCAGTATTCTTTCATTAAGTCTTTCAACCTTTTGTGTGTATAACATTTTTGCCACTCAAACTACGGTGAATCATCACATTATAGATGTCGGTTAAATGTGTACTTGACTTGCAAATTTTAATGTTATTATTCAATATTCACTTATTTCTGTGTGAATCAGAGCTCAACTCTGTTTATGCCAGTCCTCCATATTGTTTATGCCAGTCCTCCACTCTGTTTTACCCACTCAACTTTGTTTATGCCAGTCTACCACTCTGTTTATGGAAGTCCTCCACTCTGTTTATGCCAGTCTTCCACTCTTTTTATGCCAGTCCTCCACTGTTTTACCCACTCAACTTTGTTTGTGCCAGTAATCCACTCTGTTTTACCAACTCAACTTTGTTTATGCCAGTCCTCCACTCTTTTTATGCCAGTCCTCCACTCTGTTTATGCCAGTCCTCCACTCTGTTTTACCCACTCAACTTTGTTTATGCCAGTCCTCCACCCTGTTTATGCCAGCCCCCCCCCCCACACACACACACACTCTGTTTTACTAACTACAATCCGTTTCTGCTAGTCCTCGTTTCTGTTTCACCCAGTGCCATTCTGTTTTATCAACCCATTTTTTTACCTAGTCCCCTATTCTATTTTGTCAACCCCACTCTGTTTCACCCAGTCCCCCATTCTGTTGTATCTACTCCACTTTGTTCCACCAGTCCATATTTTTGTTTTACCAACCCCACTCTGTTTCACCCAGACTTCCTCTCTTTTACCCACTCCACTCTGTTTCACACAGTCCTCCACTCCGTTTTGCCCATTACAATCTGTTTCACCCAGTTGTCCACTCTGTTTTGCCTATTACAATCTGTTTCACCCAGTCCTCCACTTTGTTTCATTCACTCCAGTGTGTTTCTGCTAGTCCTTGACTCTGTTTCACTCAGCCATCTACTCTGTTTTACCCACCCCTCTTTGTTTCACCCAGTCTTCGACTGTTTACCCACTCCACCACCCAGTTCCCCACTCTGTTTAACCCATTCCACTGTTTTTCACCCATTCCCCACTCTGTTAAACCCACTCCTTTGTGTTTCACACAGTCCCCCACTCTGTTTTGCCCACTCCACTGTGTTTCACCCAGTCCCCCACTCCGTTTTACCCACTCCACTGTATTTCACACAGTCCCTAACTCTGTTTTACCCACTCACCTCTGGTTTACCTAATCCGCTCTGTTTTACCTAATTTACTTGTTTCACACAGTCCTCGACTCTGTTTTACCTACTCCACTTTTTTTTCACTCCACTGTGTTTCACCCAATCCCCCATTCTGTTCCCCCACTCTGTTATACCGACACCAATCTGTTTTACCTAATCCACTCTGTTTTACTTACTCCACTCTGTTTCCCCCAGTCCCCCACTTGGTTTTACCCACCCAGTCTGTTTACCTACTCCTCTCCGTTTTACCTGCTCCACTCTGTTTCACCCAGTCTTCCAATCTGCTTTACCTACTTCACTCTGTTTAACCCACTCCTCGACTCTGTTTTACACACTCCAGCTTGTTTCTTCTAGTCCTTTACTGTGTTTCGCACAGTTTCTCATTTTGTTTTATCTACGCCACTCTGTTTCACCGAAACCTCAAATCTGTTTCATCGAGTCTGCTTTTTCTGTTTCACCTGGTTCTCCATTCTTTTTACCCACTTCATTCTGATTCACCAAGTTCTCGTTCGGTCTGTTTCACCCTCTGATGTCTCTTTCACTCAATCCTCATTTCTATTCAACCCAATCCTCGACTCTCTTTCACCCAATCTTCAACTCTTTTTCACATTCATATCTCTATTTCAGAATACAGTGAAGTTAGCCATGAACATTTTCTCAAAGAAAAAAGAGCAAAGCAAAAGTCATTCATAACCAACACTAGAAGTAAGACTTTCTGCCGATGTTGTCCTAGTGAATAGTGAAAAAATTGCCAACCCATTACTTTGAACGAAGAACGAACTTCATATGGCTCTGAAATAAACTACCAATGAAATCTGCAGGTCCCGACGGCATTATCAATGACATGCTGAGACACGAGTCATTCAGTGCTAAAACATCACTTCTGCACTTACTGAACTTATCCTAGAAGTCCAAAACTGTACCAAGCCTGTGGGAAAAAAGCCATGATGATCCCAACCTTTACAAAAGACAAGGAAGGGTCTTGAATAAGCTTATAAATACCGACCGATCAGTTAAACATCCTGTGTATGCAAAACACTTGAACGATTTATTTAACAACAGAATGTCCCATATCCTCGAAGCAACAAATATTATAAATTGAAGGCAAGCAGGGTTCAGAAAAGTCAGATCAACAGAAGACCAAATCCTACAAAATGAGTGATGGCTTCAACAAGAGAAAACTACGCTTAAGAACTCTCCTTATGTTTTTGTTAGAGCATTGGAGAAATTGTGGAAAACGGCTTTCTACCATAAAATGGACTCAACATACCGAAATGTTACATCTAATGGATCATAGCCTTCTTGTAAGACCGCCGAGCTGACGTCGAATTTGAAAACGTTAGGTTATAACAGGGAAGGCTGTGCCGCTTTTTTGGTCTTGGAAACATCAAAGAGACAACAACGGACCCGTGCCGTATACTTACAGTTTTTAGACCTCCAAGCCCTTCTAAGCCTGCTACTTAGCCTACACTGAACACAGCTATATATGACTACGAACATGTTATAACTAAACACGAAAAGAGGAATCGCCAAAGTGTTATGAATAAAAATACCATTGCTAACTAGTACCACAAAATGCAATCTAAACCAGAAGCTTACGTGTAAAACTAAGGCTAGCAATATTCAACAATTTATCGAGCTTAATTATGCTCACCACAGGTACATTGTAAATAAAGTTGTAACAGAAATTTTAGCTTGTGTTCTCTACATTAGTCTACTTGAAGTTTACATAATTATATTTGTAAAATAAAATGTGGAGGATAGCAAACATTATTAAATGTAGGCCTACACGTATATTTAATAAACGCTTTTAACAAGTACAGGTATTAGAAAATGTAGAGATTGTAAGAAAAGGTAAGTCTCCATTTTATAAAAAGGCAACAAAAACCGTTAAGCCATTGAGTGTGAAAGACTGAATGAATGAGTAACAGCATGGGAAGAAGTTTTAACGTAGCCTAAGGGTTTCATGAAAGGAAAAAATCATTCATAACAAATTGCCTTCTCCTGAGTTGAATGTATGACTAAGAATCAAAGTGTAGAGCTACGCTGGCTTCCTCCTCTGCTGCCCCATTCCATCAAAGTATCATATTTTTGCTGACGTCCCTTGACTGTGACGTCAATCTTCTTTCTCACGACATGTAAAAACAACACAACAGGTGGCTAGTGCAGATCGGTGCAGCACATCATGTAAAAACAACAAAACAGGTGGCTAGTGCAGATCGGTGCAGCACATCTAAGCAACTTCTTGTCGATCCTTCTGAACCCACGATAGTGACTCTTTGTGGCTCTAAACCTTTTTTCCCTCTAAGGGTGAACTTGGCTATGACATCACTCTTTTCACCTGAGGTGGAAAAACAACACAAGAACAAAACAGGTGGCTAGTACAAACAACAACAACAACAACAGAAACAGGTGGCTAATTCAAACAACAGCAACAACCGGTGGCTAGTGCAGATCGATTCATTTCATCCATCCATTTGACCCCACCATAGTGGAAACTTGACTGTAACGTTCTAATGACCTTGACTCAGACGTCACAGCTATGACGTCACTCCCTCAACCTTAGCAATCTAAACCGTTTCGTGCATTCATCATTACTGATTGAGAGAGAGAGAGAGAGAGAGAGAGAGAGAGAGAGAGAGAGAGAGAGAGAGAGAGAGACCCTTGCGTTTGAATTAAAACAGAGAGAAATACTGATTAAAATGGATGATTCAGGCAAGGCTGTTGGTTGGTTGTTTGAATATTAACGTCTCTTTTCAACCACAAGGTTATATCAGAGACGGCGCTTGGGACAGTTGAAAGCGTGCTACCACACTGTGGTGTAAGGAGCGCTTGCACACACCACACCCAGTCACATTATCCTGACACCGGGCCGACCAGACCTAGCACTAAATCCATAATGCCAGACACTGGGCGGATCAGCTGCTAATACCAATTTTGAAGTCCTTGGTCTGACTCTGCCGGGGAACGAACCCGCACGTCCCGATCTCTGTGCAAGTGTCTTACTGCTAGGCCACAGAGCCGGTTTCAGGCAAGGAGAAACTAATGAAAATTACAAGGAAGAGATAGCAATGTGCCATTTTCTATTCTTTCCAAACTAGAATAGAGGGACTAGGGTGGGAAACAGCTACAGATTTCGAGGTGTGT
>BMAT01004972.1:392875-408053 GCA_019649035.1 Elysia marginata
ACGATGTTAGGCAGTTTCATTTAAAAATTAAAAAGTTAAGAATGTTGATGTTGTTTTAATGGTATCAATGACCACTATGCTTCTTGGTGTTAGAAGAATTACTGAACATGTTACAAACTACTGAAACTAATATGGCGTTTAATTCTTTTAATGTCGTCATTTCGTAGTCTATCCTTACCTTGATCATCTTAAACACCAGTTTTCAAAACAAAATGAATGTCACTTATAGCACTGTTGTTTTATTATATCTATATATTTTATATCAGTCAGTTTCGAAGGTATAGTGACAGAAACAGTGGTAGAAAACTTAAAGCTCAAAAATTGTTATAGACTTGTAATTGGTATAAGTCAATTGTAAAATAATGAATATTTAAACGTATCACCGTGATTCTTTTCGTCTTTATTTTTACATCGTTCTGTTTTAAAGGAAATCAGTTTTGTTAGCTTTGGTCTGTTTTTTGTCTGCCCCATTGCCTTTGCGATGTTCCCCCCCCCCCCCTTTCCTAGATAGGGACAGGTATGTTTATTCTCAATATAATAGAATTTTACTGCTCTTGCTGTGGCCTCTGTAAAAAAACTCTTTTTTCGATTGTCATCAATATCAAATCTACTCCACATAGACATAATTTATACCAGCATACTCGTAATTTTGTCAGGAATTCGATTGTGACAACAAAGTTTGTAAAAAAAAGCTTGTCATTTGAATGTTTTAAGTAATCAAAGTTTGGCTGGAGTTTCTACTTTAGTATTTTAGTGACTAGTAAAATTTATACAACAGGAAAATCAGAAAGACTTTTTTTTACCAATATTATTTACTGCGAACGAGACATGCAAACCAAGTGACATCTATTGCATTATCAATACTGTTGGACTCAACTTAGGCCTATGGTGCTTACAGTTACAGCTATCTGGAAAACAAACCAAAAACTTTTGACGAATTCTTCGCGAATCGAGCTGACGCTTCTCCGCAATTTTAATACTCCTTGAAACTCTTGCGACTTTAACTGCTAGCATTTGGGTATGTTAAATCTCATCGCGATTGCAGGTTTATGTGGCTGTACTTACAAGGCTTGCACGCTGGTTTTTCGCTTTCCACCTGACACACATATTACTTGTAAAAATGATGATTGCCAATTCACATTGGTGACATGATGATGTAGCAGAAACGCTTTCCTGATATAGCAATCCCATTTTCTTAAGGAGAATTCGCTTTGCACAAAAAGTTCATAAACAAAATAATAAGCTAAAAATAGATTAGAGCAGTCGGTTTGTAGGGAAACCCCAATTCGTTACGTTGGATGCAGGTGGCGTGACAGGAACAAGCGAAGGATATTACAGATTTTTTTGTCAATTGTCTGGAATGTGGTTGGAGGTACAGAAAAAACTAGTTTGAAAAATCTCAAACACAACCATCATATTGCATTAAAACAAAGTTTGTCAATGCGGTTGGTGCTCATGCTCAAGTTGAAGACATTCATGGGAGAGGGGGATAACCTCCTGGTTTTTGAAAACCAAGACTTTACGGAATCAGAAATAGTCCAAACTGTGCACACCTAAGGCAGACATTTGGAGCATTGCCAGTAAAAAGCTTACTCATCTCAAATGCTAATTTTATACCTTAAAAATATTTCAATCAATTGAGTGCGCAGTGGCTGCCTCTGCTATTCATTCTGATCTCTAGATCTATATATATGTATAATTCATATGAGGCACACCTTAAATGTTATCGTTTGATTTCTGTGTTTGTTGTTAAAGCTAAGTGTTGGTGTGCTTCCCGATTGAAATTGTTGCCTTTGGTGCAATTGATTCTTCCCGTTTAAGTAAACGAGTCGCTTAGAGAGGCTAAGCAAGGACCTTCGACATGAAACTCCTTTAAGGAGCGTAGTGGCGACATGGTATAAGATGTTTCTTTAAGTGGCAAGGTGGTGGGTGCCGTCGCTACTATCAGTCGAATGTTCGAATCATACTAAAGGCAGACATTATGGCAATTTTTTTATAAAGCCTACTTCTCTCGACTGCTAATTTCATACCTTTAAAACCTTTCAATCATATATCCTTTCTAAGACTCTGTATAGGCATTATGCTTGCACAGTTTAGTCTAAGATTCAGTTCAAATTAAAATTCCAACGTCTTTGTCTTCACAAGTCCAAGGTCCTGGTCCATCTAACCTTTCACGCCTTTTTTAAAGACCACGGACTATCTGGCCTCTGTGATTTTACAGAAAACACAAATTGTGACAAAGGGCTAGATGTATAATCTAGGTATATATCTAAATTCTAGTCTTTAGCGCACATAGGCTTTTAATACTTTTAAATTCACTAGCACACTATAGTCCTGTCAAGGCCATAGAACCCCCACCACCCATGCCAAAAGAAAAGAACACCAAAGGCGAAAGGCTGGAAATGTAAGTTGTAAAATTTTTACTTTTTACCGCTAGTCTGACTCTGGAAACTATAGCTACTGTGAGTAAGAGAAGAATTTATCCAGCGAGAATATATCTAGTTGCTAATTTTTAACACCAGCAGGTTCTAAAGACAAAAAAAATCAAATGAATTGATAGAATCTGACAATGTTGTATGTTTATTTCTCATTCTTAGTGTAACAGTGGATAGTAACTCTCAAGGAGACAAGCAGACTGCAATGAATAAATAATATAATTTGAGAAGTTAAAACTACAATGCACAATTTATTACAAAACTTAGGCTACGTGACAAACCCCTACAAAGTTATATTGAATTACAAGTTACACTAATTGACATAATTAACAAAGTACTACAAATGAGGGCCAGTATGGTGGCCTATATAAAATGTTGGCACCAATTGGTCTTTAACATAAATTTTATTAACTTTTAGTATTACGTATTATTAGAAAGGGATTATAAAATGGTTTTTAACTTTCAATATTTATCATATGGAAGATTAACAGTGTATAGAATTAAGAGCTTGTTTCTGTCAATAATACCAATGAATACAGAATTAGTATTTTAACAAATATATAGATCTGGTGCTTCTTCCTTTTAGTGTTTTACGTATCACAGGATTTGTTACGTTCCAACACATTTATATCTTGTCACCCTTTCCGGTAGATCTTTATCTCATGGTTGCATCCTGCGGCGGCTTGGCATCTATGCAACAACTCCCTACCACAGAATAAACAAATAATCCCTCAGTCGCCATAAACACTTTAATTAATACAGCAGTTGAGTAGGAACTTATTAAGAGGGTATGAAAAGTAAGTCATAACTGTTTCCACGCTCAAGCATTTAATAATAATATATCAAACCATTGATTTTGGTTACAGCAAAATATGAATATTATATTTAAGTGAGCTTTTTAAATTTTAAGTTGAACCTCTTGACAATAAAATTTATGATTGAAGATTTCCGATTTAGATCTAGGCTATCCACGTATGAATGTCGTTAGACTCAGACTTGCAAAATTATTATCAGTGTTTTGTTCCAGATTATTTAATAAGTTTGACTATGGAAATAATTAGTATAGAATTTATCTAACTTTTCTCTTTAGCTTTTATTGAATAATGGATTCTTGCAACTCGTTGCAGTACTGCTTGTTTGCTAGCTGGGTTGCGAGTGACGCTTCAGAGAAAAACGCTCATTTCTACCGTTAATTTTCTATTTTCACCTAACTCACTGAAGGTTTATGGGAAGTGTTGTTTTAGACACAAAAGGGTAGCTATGCATAAATGAAATATCAATATGATATTGCATTAAGAAATTTCTTAAACTTAGCGCAATATTTTTAATTGGATTGAGAACTAATTTATGGTGACGTTTGTCCGTTTGATGGGCATTTCAAAAGGAATAAAATTATTGTAATAAAAATACACATTGAAAATATTCAAATCTGAAAATCTACACTAAAAACTAAAAATAAAATAGTGAAAAAATCAACAGAAAAGTTATTACATAGTTATAAATACCAAACCTTGACGTACGATTTCATGAATCCATATCCAAGAGGATCTTTCCTGTCACTGGTGCTTAACACTTTACTAAAGCACAAAATTCCTCTCATAAAGTAATATGGAAAAAAAAGTTGACCAGTCACCTGGGTGGTATATTTGTGTACATTTTTTAAATTCAAAACGAACACCGAAAATCTTGTGTTAAATTCACAAACCTCTTATTCTTAATCACTCACACTTAAGTACGTAATCTAAGCTTTTTGCCTACACAAGTGACAAACACTTACTAACGCCTCTTCGTAATCTTTGGTAGACAATCTGCTCTCAGACCAAGACGTCCAGGGTTTGAGCCCTGAGTTAGCAGGTTATGGAAATTTAAATCGTCGGGAAAGATTCTTAGCACATAATTGCTTATTATTTCCCCACCTCAATCAGGCGTAAAATGAGCTAATGGCTAAGGACAGTGAACTATCTTTTCGGCATGCTGTTTCTGAGCTCAGGTGTTAATTTGGTTGCTAATTACCGATGTGGGAACTCAGTCATCAGTGGATCTAAAAGGTTCGGTATAAAAAAACCTCTTTACTTAAATTTTTAACCGCTGGTGTTAAAAATCACAACTATCTCTGCTCGCTCTCACAAACACACGCACAAATGTGACCACACACACACTCTCTGCGTTTACAAAAAAATACATACCCGCAAACGAAGACCATTTAATTGTTTTCTACACGATTTAGTCTCTTTGCCCATTCAAAGTGCAAGTTTTCACTTACACCATTAATCTAACCTCCTTGCTTCACAAAATTCCTCAGAATCTTTACCCTGCTCCATTTTCTTCATTTCCAACCTTGTGGAAAAAGAAGTATCTTTACCACCAGCAACACCTCCTCTCCTTTCTTTTTCTGTTAAGAATCTAGTCTACCATGCATCTTACCAATCTTCAAAGTGTGACCTATCATTCATACACCTGCTATAGGTGTACATATGTATCTCCATTCTAAAACTTTGGTCCTCCAAGCCAATGAACCGCTAAACATAAAAATCCTGGTCTACCTAGCTTCTCTGTCTCGGGAGACCAGGAGCCTGACCTGCCTAGCCTCTTGCAATCAACAGACATAGAATATCGCAGAGTCATGTTGCATGATGTGGACACAGAAGTTCTTGTTATGGCAGTGTCGACTTTTGTGTATCTTGAAGACGCCTATATCTTGGTCGCGTTTGGCACTTGCAGGCACCATTTATATGAATGTTTATGAAAAGGCACAATTTGTACTTCCCATGTTCCATGTTTAAACAGGTCAAATGCTTTTAAAAATTTGTACTTTCTTACCTCGACTCCCTTTTACCACCAAACTTCGATGTTTTTCAATTTGCTTAGCCGATAAATAGGTCTATTGACGATGCTATTGCTATGAACATTCACGAAATACTGGCCCACTTAGAGAGGAAAAAACATAGTTCGGCTCTTAACACTATCGTTCCTGAAAAATTATATACTAAATTACTTCAAGATTTACAATTCTCTATCAGCATCTGTATCTGGGTACTGGACTTTTTACTTAACCGCCAGCAAGTTCTCGGAATTGGCAATATTTCATCGTCTGGAATTGTTCTTTATACAACACACTTCAAGGCTGTCCGTTATCTCTCAATTTTTACTTATAACTGTAGTGTAAAGCAGAATTCCCTGGGTGTCTTCTAATTAAATTTGCAGACGTCACCTTTGTGACGAAACTGGTTGAGAACATCAATCAAAATAATGTTCCAAAACACATTGAATCAACTGTATAAAAAAATAATTTAAAACTAAAGTTCTGCCAGTTGACTTTCGCATGGGCGAGATGCCACCACCACCCCCCACCCCCCCTGGTACTTATAGCAGGGGACACAGTTGAACGAGTTGATTCATTCGAACTCCTGAGCACCATTCTGTCCAGCACATTAAGCTAGGAATTAAAAAACAACAATAACAATATATACCAAAATGCCAGACGGCTATGTACTTTTTAAGAAAACTTAGGCCTTTTAAGGTCAATAGACTCATTCACTTTTGCAGAGCCATTGTGGAGAGCATCCTAACTAAATAAACTATTGTTTGGTTTGATAGAACAGCGAAAAAGGAAATTAAAAGACGGACCTTAATTGTTATAAACGCACAAAAGTTAATCCATGTGAATCTGCCATCTCTTGACAGTTTATATGAAGAAAGAAAGTCAGCCAGAACAGAAAAGATCTTGAAAAATGACACCCACCCAGCAAGGAAATATTTAAATTTTTACCCCACGGGCGAAGACTAAGGGCGTTCAAAGGAAATAAACGATTAGTAAATACCTTCTTTTCCCAAGATGTAAAATATATTAATGGAACTTTAATTAGGAGATTTAAGTCTAATTGAATCTTTTGATTAAATGAAGGACACATTAAGATGGGGTGTTTTGTTGCGCGGGATGTGTTAAGAGGAGTGCATGCATTTCTTGTTCGCTGTGACAACAGAAAGAAAATACTACATAGATAGACGGAAAGAGATGAAGAGGGATGGAGTGAGATGGAGATAGATAACATTTTATTTCTTTATTACATGTATCGGTAAACTATACTAGTTTACTTTACTATAATATTCATAATGTTTGAACCTGTCAGCCTGACTGAACATTGCTCATTTTCAGTACATATACTAATATAACTTGGCATTGACTGAATAAACTTGAATTGGATTTCACTAAATTGAGTTGATACTGTTTGTCGTTTCCTGGCAGTGGGAAGAGACTATTTCACATATGGAAGTGTTTCAATGAGGTCACGTCTGTTTTCATGTATTTTGGACGGATCCATCGGCGCTCAACGAGGATTTCATGTCTGTGTTGGAGGCGCATGCTGTACTTCGTTACGACGGTACGTGTGCAGAAACAACCGTGAACTCAGTCAAGAAATACATAATTATTTGCCTTTCAAGACAGATATACAGACAACATACCACCAACAAGAGATGTTTTGCTACATCACACAAATCAGGCGATGTGGCAGGTTCGAGACCGCCAAAGAAAATACGAAATCCCTGAGTATTATTATTATGAACTCCTTCCAAAATCCCTTTATTCAACAGTGCATCACTCGTCCAAAATGCAATTTTATTTTCTCCTGAGTGTTCTAAAAATAAAATGAGTTATATGAATACAACACTCAGGCGCGGTTCCTTTTTTTTCGGGCAACAGGACCTTCTTAGTTCGTTTGTTGCGGCCAGGATGGATCTGTGTAGTGATAGGTATTAGTACACCCGGTCTCCAGTTATTCCATTTTTATAATATTACGGTTCACGAAAGAGTTTGACGCGATGCTGGCAGCGCTTCTAGACTTTGCTTCCAGAAGGGTCGGCCTCATGTTCTGATCAATAAAATGTCGATGCAAGAGTCGGAGTAAGGAACAATTCAAAGTATGTGTAACTGTAACAGCTGCTCTTAAGTTCTGTCAATCCAGTGAAAATTAAAACCGCAGTGATAGCAATTAGGTATTGTAATCCTTCGTGTCTACATTTTACACATTGCGACCATTAAACATCAAAAGTTAGAGGGATGTCGTTTGAAATTTTATAAGAAACATTTGACCAGTATGTTGTATAATATGCATTTTACAGAACTCCCTATGTCTAAAAACATACCAAATATGTTATTATGTCGAGTTCCACTTGTAATATTAATTTAGCACATTGCGGACATTTTAGATCTTAACACAAATTTAGTCAGTATGCTATTTTAGTTACCTTTAATAAACTAAATAATAGTTCAATTGGATGCCTTATGTCTAAAATATTTTAATTTATATTTTTGTTTCAACTATTTACGAAGATATGATAGTTTACACATCTTTTTGTCTTAGAGGGAGGCCATTTTGGACTTTTTAAAATTTATTGACTTCCGGGAAGAATAGGTTTGGCATAATATCTAAATACGCCTGCTATGTCCTCAACCTTATTTGTGTGGATTTCGTTGCCTTTACCACGAAACCCACATTTTGTGTGCAAATTGACACCGATCTGCCTCACTAAATACCCTCGTTGTTGGATCTCTACCTTTGTATATGTCGACCATCCACTAGCAAGAAAAATATATCATCAAAAGAAACCTTCGGCAAAGAGCTATCTGGCTTACCTTACCTAAAATAGGAAAAAAAACATCTTTGTCCTGAGCGACTTCAATTTACAAATATTTTGCAGAAAAATCCACCAAGAAACAAAGGCAGTTTGAACAGGGCGCTTTCTAGGTTTCTATAGGAGGCTGCACGAATGCGAAGATGGACTGTGACGCCTCGTACCCAAGCTCCGTCGCTAACACCTCAAGTCAAAGCCGCCAAAAAAAGAAAGGAGGAAACCAGAGCGGTGGTGGAAAAAGTCGGGAATTTTTGTTCTCAGAGTAATTTAGAAACTGAAAACCGGTTTACAGTTTGGTAAAAGATCTGAAAAGAAAGTTCTTAGCGACGCCCGTCTCATCATTGCCGATGTGAAACGTCCATTGTTAGGTGCTGACTTTTTCCGTCGCCACAATTTGCTCGTGGATCTTAATGGCCAAAGACTCATTGAGGCATATACATATTTGTCCTGTCCATGCATTATCAGCAGAGTTGCAAAGACTGAACTTGCGCCCATAGAACAAGACAGCAACAAGTTCCGCAAGGTTCTTCTAGATTTCCCCGCCTTGCTCCAACCAACTTTTTCTACAGCTGCTGTCAAGCATGGTGTACTGCAACACTTTTGCACCACAGGCCCACAGGTTCATTCCCGAGCTCGTCGTCTAGCTCCTGATAGGTTGGCCGCATGCGCAGCAAGGAAAGAATTCATTGAGGTGGAACAAATTGGGATTATTAGAAAGTCAAACAGCCCATGGGCCTCTCCACTCCAATTCGTAGCCAAACCTAATGACGGATGGTGCCCATGCGGGGACTATCGCCTCCTCAATGACGCAACAACTCCAGACCGCTACCCCATTTCCCATATCCACGATTTTGCTGCACAGTTAGCTGATAAAACATCTTCTCGAAAATAGATCTGGTGCGCGGCTACCACTAGATTCCCATGCACCCTGACAACATACTCAAAACAGCTATCATCACACCCTTTGGTCTGTATGAGTTCCTGCGGATGCCCTTCGGTCTTAAAAACGCCGTTCAGACTTTTCAACGTTTGATGGACACTGTACTGCTGGGGCTGTCCTGTGAATTCGTCTATCTGGATGACATCTTGGTAGCAAGCTCGTCAGACCAGGAACATTTACAGGATATCCGCTCAGTGTGCAGCCGTCTTCAGGATCTGGTTTGGTAATCAAACTTCAAAATTGCCTTTTTGGTAAAAAAAAAATCCCTCGATTTTCTTGGACACCAGGTCTCTCAATTTGGGTCTATTCCATTACCATCAAAGATGAAGGCAATTACAGATTTCCCAAAACCATCCACTATCAAAGGCCTTCAGGATTTCTAGGGATGATCAATTTTTACCACAGATTCATTCCTCATGCCAGGTCACTTCTTCTGCCCCTTTACGATGCGCTACACAAGACACAGCCTCGGTAAGTCATCAGTTGGACAGCTGAAATGGAGGCAGCATTTACATCCTGTAAAGCAGCCTTAGCAGAAGCCACTATGCTCAGCCACCCCAAGCCCGATGCACAGATCTCCGTTACCACAGACGCCTCTGACCAGGCGGTTGGAACAGTATGTGGAGGGGTATGGCAGTCTCTTGTTTTCTTCAGCAAACGACTGCCCCCGCCCGTGCAGAAATATAGTAAATTCGATCGCAAACTGTTAGGACTCTACCTAGCAATCAGACATTTCAGGTTCTTTCTCGAAGGACGGCCATTTTCAAGATATACTGACCCCAAACCTCTTGTGGGCGCCATGCCCAAACTTTCAGATCCATGGTCAGCACGCCAGCAACGTCACCTTGCTTTCATTTCGGAGTTTACAACGGACATCAGGCATATTTCGGGAAAATCTAATGTGGTCGCAGACTGTTTTTCCCGCGCTGCCCTCAGCAATGTTGTCCTGGGCATAGACTATGGCGCAATGGCAAATTCTCAAACGGAGGATGCAGATGTAAAAGCTTTCCAAACAGCAGTCACAGGTCTGGGAATCTTTCCTTTCCAAACCCACAGCACAACTTTGTTGTGCGATGTATACACTGGGATCGCTCGGCCATTAGTTCCCCGTAGTTTCCAACGCCAGGTGTTCGACATTATCCATAATCTTGCACACCCAAGTCGAAAATCAACGGTGAAGTTGATATCACAAAAGTTCGTCTGGCATGGACTAAAGAAACAAGTTAACCAATGGACAAAAGAATGCTTTGCTTGTCAAAAATTCAAAATCCAGACACATGTGCACTCGCCAGTGGTCAATATACCAGTACCGGCAAAAAGATAAAGATTTAGCCACTTGCACATTGACCTTGTCGGACCTTTACCTCCTTCAGAGAGTTTTTCAAACCTTCTCACCATCATAGACCGAACTACGCGCTAGCCAGAGGCCATACCCTTTAGTAATATGTCTACCACCGAGTGCGCAAAGGCCCTCGTTAGACATTGGATTTCTCGTTTTGGTGTGCCCTTGGATATAACGTCAGACAGAGGATCTCAATTCACTTCATCTCTTTGGAATGAGATAGCCCACCAGCTTGGAGTACAACTTCACAGGACCATGGCTTACCACCCACAGTCCAGCGGCCTTGTAGAGCGATTCCACAGGACTTTGAAAGGAACTCTCAAAGAACGTCTACAGGGACCTGATTGGGCAGACGAGCTGTCATGGGTCCTTTTGGGTCTTATAACCGCCCACAAGGAGGATCTTGGGTCATCTGCTGCTGAACTCGTTTGCGGAGTACCTTTGAGCGTGCCGGGAAAATTTTTTGACCCTACATCAAAGCCTATACACATGTGTGCCCCAAACAACCCTTTCTACACAAGTGTGAAGAACCTTTCGCCTTCTCCCACGTCTCGCAATGGTTTACCCTCCCCAACTGCTGTATCACAATCTCTCTGTGATGCACGGTTCGTTTTCATCCGTCATGACGGTCACCGCGGTCCACTCCGACGTCCATACGATGGACCTTTCCGAGTGATTTTCCATGCGACAAGACTTTCCGCATCATCGCTGGCGGTCGCGAAGAGATAATTTTGACAGACCGCTTGAAGTCAGCTCATGTGGACCTCACTGGCCCTGTTCCGGTGGCGCAGCCCCGGAGACGTGGACGCCATGGAGAGGCCACCTCAGCTTGAATCATCATTGTCACATCATCACTCTCGCTCAACGCGTTCAGGACGCGCGGTACGCCTGCCTCTACGTTTCCGATGACCAGTAGCAGTGCTGGGGGGAGCTCTGTAGCGTAGGCCTACCACTTCCAGTTATTACTTAAACAACAAGCGCACTGACAATTGACATTCCTAATCGGTATATGAACGGATATACGCCACACGATAGAGACAAATAGTTACCTTCTAAATATGTTTTTCACGTTATAGAAATCAATAAACCAAAGCTAATTAAAGTTAAACATATTTCTTGTGTCTATCGCTACAATCTATATATTTTCCCATTAGGTACTGATTTGTCATCTTTTTAATGCTATGTATTTTTAAACATTACTGGCCGCTATTTCCTTCTCTTCCACATAATCCTGACGAAGCAACATCTCGGTCTTAACATTCTATAAGTAGAAGTGTAACATGGAATTAACTATGCCACGCAGATCATAAAACAAACAAAAACAAAAACTCACGCAAAAACTAGGTTCCGTATAAATCTAGACCTAATCTAGACTCTAGGTTCAAATAATCTTCTAGATCTTGATCTAAAAGCTACATTATCTAGATTAATTTTCAGAGCTATGGAAAACTTACTACTACTACTACTACTACTACTACTACTACTACTACTACTACTACTACTACTACTACTACTACTACTGCTGTCACTACTACTAGTACTACGACTACTACTACTACTACTACTACTCCTACTACTACTACAACTACTCCTCCTACTACTACTACTACTACTACTACTACTACTACTACTACTATCACTGATCTTACTGCTACTATTACTACTACTACTACTACTACTACTACTACTACTACGTCGACGACGACGACGACGACTACTACTGCTACTACAGCTACTACTACTATTATTACTATAACCATCACCATCACCCTCACTACTGCATTTTTCCCTTACGAGTATTTGACCTGTCTTGGGCAGTTCAATGAAACTAAATCCCAGCCCACGAGAATTTTTACAGCACTAAAAATTACAATACCGCTGTAGAGGAATATGAACTGTGTCGAAAAAAATTGCGATGAAAATAATATGACAACGTTAAAAGATTTTCTCATCGAATACAATAAAAAAGATGTTGGTCCGTTTTTTAAAGTTTTGCAGAAACATACTGCAATGTGCAAAGACTTGGGGGTAGACCTTTTGAAGGATGGATTATCGGTATCTGGTATCACTCTGATATACATGTTCAAGACACTTCATGCAGAAACGCGAGCATTTTCCTCACTTTTCAACGATAACGATAAAGATTTGCATAGTCTTCTTCGCCAAAATATCACCGGGGGCAGTTTTTTATCTTACATCGGTATCACGAAAAAGACAAAACGACAATAAGAAAGAAGGATCAACTGTGCAAGGCAATGATAGGGTAAGATGCAAATGCGCTCTACCTATCAGCTCTGAATCTGATGAAAGACATACCGACAGGGTTCCCTACAAAAAGAGAGTGATTGTATGAGGCCCACACATGAGGGAATTTTTTATAGAAAACCAATTCTATGTTGGAGAGAGACGACTGGGTGATAGGAATATATCTGTGGATGGATACGATCCAGTGAACAGAACAGTGTTTCAATTTTATGGCTGTCCTTGGCATGGATATCAATGTCATATAACAAGAGGAACAGAAACAAATCCAATGAACGGGAAATCAATGGAGGCTTTTGCTGCCGACATAGTGCATAATAATAAGTATTATCTAAAAGACACAGTTGAAGTTCACGTTATTGAGATGGAGGAATGCAATTGGTTGAGAAAGAAACGAGCGGATCTTTAGATCATGAAGTTTGAGGCCCATGTCCCATCTCACTTGACTGTGCGTGAAGTTACTGAGGGAACAAATCATTGAGGCTGTTAAAGATATTCCAGTCTTCGGTCTCATTCAGTATGACGTTTGTGTCCCCCCCCCCCCAGAACCAGTGGAAAGTTTAATGAGATGCAACCCATCTTTAAAAATGTGAATGTAGGGATAGATGAAATAGGTGAGCATTTGAGGGATTTTATCATAGAAATTAACCTCATGAAACAACCCGGAAGGGTCTTAATAGGTAGGTTTTTATGGAAAGCAAATACTCGTAGCTACACCTCTTCTCCTTTGGTATATGAAGCATGGGTTGATTGTAGATAATATTTCACTCGTGATCGAATACCAACCTGAACGTTGCTTCAAATCTTTCAAGAGGAGGTTACTCAAGCAAGGAGAATTGGTGATATTGATCCATCGAAAACAATTTTAACGGAGACGTGTAAGTTGTTGGGAAATTCTGCATATGGAAAGACATTAACCAACATAAAGAAACAGCGATGTAAAATATACCAGAGCGGATAACACATCAAGACTAGTCAATGATGTTTGCTTCAACTCACTCATTGAACTAGATGGTGACGTGCTGGAAATCAGCATGAATAAACGGGTCGTAAAATGGGACTTGCCTCTGCAGATCAATACGTCAAGCTGAGAATTTTAGAGTTCCACTACGATTTCATAGATAAATATATAGATAGGATGGATTATCAGTTATTAGAGATGGGCGCGGACAGTTTATACTTAGTACTATCAAAAGAAAATTTAGAAAATCTTGTTCGTCCAAATATGCGACAGCAATTTTGTAACGAGTGGGAGGACTGGTTTCCTGCCCAGGCTTGTGGGGTGCCCAAACATAAATTCAAACAACAAAAGGGGCAGAATATATCGTGGGATAACTCACGCTGTAATCCATTTAAAGCACAGCAGCAATACGATAAACGAACTACAGGGCTCTTTAAAACAGAATACTCTGGTAGCGGCTTTATCGGCCTTTGCCCCAAAACCTATTACATGTATTGTTTTCGTAGGGTTGGCAAAGATAAATTTAGTTCTATAGGATTGATTAAAAAATGCCTAAACAGAGCAGATTATGTGAGTCTATTGAAGAGGAGACAAAGTGGAGGAGGTTCCAACCACGGTTTCAAAACTGATGGTATACGTATGTTCAACATAGAGATGCTCTTTCATATTTGTACATCAATAGAGTGGTACAAGCGGATGGTATTACAACTGAACCATTTCAGCTTTAAAAAGTTAGAAAATTATATATTTTGAGGAAATGATAATTTAAAAAAAAAACAATTAAAATATTCGTATTTGTTCTCATACACTCAAGCATGTGAGTCTTTGCAGATTTGCAATGCCATCTACTTCCCTTAGTTTTAAGCCAAGTGGTCATCAGAATTGAACAAGGCTTTTATATTACAAATAAACCAATTGGGCTTTGAGAAATAAGAAAAAAACATTTTGACATACAGGCTAAAACCCCGCTGAAGTTCAACTTAAGAGAGTCTATTCTCTGTAAATAAAAAACTTATTATTAAATTGATAAAAATGAAGTTAAAAAAAAAGAAAAACAACAACAAAATTTAAAAGACAGTAAACAGTACAAAAAACAGCGCACAAAAAAATTTACAAAATAGTCCAAAAAGAAAACTAAAATAAAAAATGCATCAATTAAAACATTGAGTATACTTATAGTTGAATTAAAACAATTGTGTGTTTCTTATTCTTTGTCATTTCATATTAACTCTTAAAAAATCGTATGTGGTCTCTATCTTTGTCGTGGTTTTCATGTACATAAAATGTAGTTAAAAAAACAACAAGATTCTTTAAAGTTCATTACAAAACAACACAAAAAACTACACGAACAAACTACAAAAGATTATAAAATAGTAAAAAAAAAATGAAAACTAAACAAAAAGAACAACAGTAAAACATTGGGCGATTGAATGTGAAAGACTGAATGAATGAGTGAAAGGTCCCACCAGCATGGGAAGGAGTTTTTGCGTAGCCCGGGGGGGGGCTTCATGAAGGGAACAATCTTTCATAACAACACAACAATAAAACAGGTGGCTAGTACAAACAACAACAAAACAGGTGGCTAGCACAAACAACAACAAAAA
>BMAT01004973.1:45757-62813 GCA_019649035.1 Elysia marginata
CCCCCCCCCATCCCTTTTCACTTACTTCGTTCAACATCAACGGTGGGGTACTGCCGTTGAGATTATTAAAGTATAGACCTAGACCTACACTAGATAAATCTAGGCCCAAATCTAGATTTCTAGATGTTTAGGCTACTAATACTATAGATTAGGGGCCTCCAAGAGAGTTGCCTTACCTGTCTTTGCACGTTAGCTACCCTTGTGTCGTGCTGTTTTGGGGCAGAATTTAAAGCGAAGACAATCTTTGCTCTGATGTACATGAAAGCATCATAAAACACAGACAGTGGAAGCAGGAACGTGCACACAAAAATCCATCGGTAGTTGATGATGATGTATTCCAAGCCTCGAAAGCGCAGCCACGAAAATGTAAGGAATACGGGCACCAAGAAATAAAACACACCGTTCAAGTCCAATTCCATGTTCTTATACAATTTAGAATTTAATGACCTATAGAACGTTAATCCACTGATTGAGACTGTGAAATGCGATTTTTAACTAGATGATTTAGATCTAGATCTACAATAAGGAGTGGCTACTGTCTAGATCTAGTAAAACTGTAAAGAGACTAATTAGTCTATCTAGATTCTTGATCTATCAGACTGATCTCGATCTAGATCTCTAGATCTAAATTCTAGGATCTCAATCTAGGTTTTTTTTTATTGATGATCTTGAATATTGAGAAAGCTTTAAATCTGGACTCTTGGTTAGATATATCTAGATCTAATATCTAAGTCAGTAAGAGTGCCTAAAATAAATCTAATTGGCCTAATGGTTTTATAGGTTTTGCAAGAGTCTAGCTTTTAATCTTATTGCCGAAAATTTAACTGCGAAACACAATAGATTCCTTCACTCCCGCAACACGATTCCTGCCTTCCTGATAATTATTTTACACACACACTGCGGTGGGAAAAGGAGGAATAGAAGCCCGGTGCCGGCACAGCAGACTCCAGGGACAGGCAGCAAGTTTGTGTCTTTCGGGTTTTCCGCTCACTTCGCTCAGCCTCTCTCGCTCCTCCTTTTCCTTGAAGCCCGCTGTGTTGTGTCCAAGCCCAGTTCGATAGCGGGCGGGCGAAGCGAATAGATAGATCTGCTATTCACAACAGTCCCTCTGAGCTCTTGTCTTGACTCTTGAGATCAAGGCTAGATACAGTGCCGATACCTCATCCTCCCTCTCTTCTTGGTTTTCTACTCTTTTCATTTCCCTATTTTTTCTTGCCTTTCCTGGTTCTTCTTCACCGTTTGGGCCCACTGTTGCTGCTGCACATAAATAAAAACACCCTCTATTGCACAAAATATATTTTTAAGCTCAGAACAGGCCTATTATGTGTTTGAGGACATTAAATTTTGGCGAGCTTTCGTTTAATTTCAGCAAAAAAGCTCANNAGAGAGAGAGAGGGAGAGAGAGAGAGAGAGAGAGAGAGAGAGGGGGAGACAGAGAGAGAGAGCGGGGTGGAGAGAATATAATTGAAGTGACTTTTACTTTATAACGGTAGCAAATGAGACACACTGTATTTTTGCATTTGGTCATTAAATACAAACACGTTTTTAGAGATAGGGAGAGAAAGAGAGAAAGAGAGGGAGAGAAAGAGAGAGAGAGAGAGAGAGAGAGAGGGGAGGGGGGAGTCGACACAAAATCTTACATACGTATAATGTAGAGTAGGAAAATACTCTCAGTTGTTTAAAATACAGATCTATCAAATCACGCTTGATCATCGCATGGTGATAAAATGTTGCCTTGACTTTCGAGCTTTCGTCTGGGCTGTTGGTTCACTCGACGGTATCTCAGCTAAAAGTTGTGAAACAGGTGGTCTTTATTGAGGGGATTCTAGTGTATTGGGAATTCGCGCATCCTGCTGAAGTAACCTGCCCTATCAGGCTGTTGCTGAAGTCTCCTTACCCCCCACCGCACACCTCCCTTACTCCCGAAAAGGGAACGATTAAAAAGGAAAATTATAATAAATAAATTAGTTCGCTTTCGAGTTTGATCAGTACAAATTTTTTACTGGCTACATTAATACAATAATTATTTGTTTAAGTAAAGTTCCTGATTTATTGATTTAAAGATTTGATCGTGAAAGAATTATGAATAGAATTTGGATTTCGATTATCAAGATCATTCTAAGACTTTCATTCTCAAATTTATTCAGATCTTGGGCCAATCTACAAGGATTACGATAAAAATATCGAAACTCGTTTTGACCATAGACGTTCAACCTAATGACGCCCACAAGACACTTCCGCTCATTTGTAAACACTAAACACTTAAGATGGCGTCTGGTGGAAATCGAGACTACAGAACGGTCTCAGTTTTCACTCCGCTTTCTCCAAATCACCACCAGCCAGATAACGTAAGTTTAACATTAACAGCCCTAAATGAATCACATAGATCTAAATCCAGCTTTTACTACAACGTTCCGTCGGTGCACCTATCAAATTTCAACATTAGCTTTGCATGCAAATTGCAAACGGTGCAAGTAATTAAACAAAACTACAGTGTAGAGATCTAGATCTAGACTAGATCTGGATATATAATAATATTTTTTAATTTTAATTTTGTAGTGATTTTTCACACCTTGCTTCCCCCTTTCCAGTTTTCAAAGGGTCAAATGATGGAGAAACAGGCGCAAAGTGAAAGTCCTTGTCTTTGCCAGTCTCACTCTCAGTTAATTTAATTTAATTTAAAATCTTTCCTCTTTATCGTAATCTTAGCTCTAGTCCTTACAAGATGGATAAGTTTGGTCTTAAAGGAAAACGACTTTTAAGTTTTTTCTTTAGGATTTTTACATAATCACACTCTACAGTCTACACAGGAGTTTCTGGGGAATCACTTCCATACCGACGCGCCACTTTGAAATTAATTTAAAGCACTAGATAAACTTGTTACCTGCTACAATATGACTAATCCAATGTTAATGGATGAATATTCACTGGACATTGGTCTAGTGCGTTGTATTTTTATATAAATGGAATTTTCTTTCACCACTCGGGACAACGCAAGTGTATATGTGACGCCATTTTGTAAACAGACTTCCTTCATTTCGTTACTTTTACTGGCGCGTCGGTATGGAAGTCTTTCCGTTTCTGGACCCTCTGTGGCACTTCTGACTTCAGAAATATGTATTCACATCCACTAAACTTTGAAAGCCTATGTCTCCAAACTAAGCCTTGCAACTTACGACTCATTTGGACAGAATGCGAGATATATATATATGCCTTGTTTTTTTGTTTTTTTGTTTGTATAATTTTCTTCCTTTGGCAGACTATACTTGAATGCCGTGTCTGCAATGAGGTTTTCCGTTTTCAAGGAGATAAGGTCCCTCGTCTGCTCATGTGTGGCCACACATGCTGTCACCAGTGTTTGACTCGACTGCCGCTGCATGGGCGGGCGCTGTTATGTCCCTTTGACCGCCAGCCCACAGAGATCGGAGATTCGGGTGTGTGGGGACTCAAGAAAAACTTTGCATTGCTTGAGTTACTGGAAAAACTGCAGTACCCGCCAGTCAGCTCGACCTCAAGTCTGCCGGACAACGTTCTGGCGCGGGAGCTCAGTGTAAGTCTAGCAGTTCAGTATGTCACAATTTAACTCAGTGTGAGTCTAGCAGTTCAGTATGTCACAATTTAACTCAGTGTGAATCTAGCAGTTCAGTATGTCACAATTTAGAAGTAATCAAATAATTTGTCTGCTTTGAAATGCTTGCAAAGAAGCTCTCAACTTCAGTTCAGGTGCAAATATCTTAAATGAAAAAGGAATTTATTTGAACGAAAAACTGCTGTCTTCCATAAAAGCAAAATTGGCAAAGATGAAAGCAATGTGAGCAAAAGAATTTTTTTGTCTGAAGTGAAGCAGCGTAAGTTATGTTATTTTAAGGATTTTAGAATAATTATGTTTATCTTTTGTCACACTATCATTAAGATGAATGTGTCTGGTGTAAATGTATTTTTTTGAAACATGATTTTCATCCATGCCAAGTTGAGATAAAGTGTGTTCCAATAAAATTGACAAGTTTGCCTTAATACACTTGCGCCTGGGCTATTTTTAGCACAATGAATGCTGCTAAGATATTTCAGGTATTCAATAAAATTCCAAGAAAACTATCTATACAATCAATGCATTATATTTCAAATACAACTATTGGTCTTGGTAGGTACATCTTTCAACTGATTTTCAAGGAGGACCTTAGATTTTACATCTAAAGTTATCAAGTGCTGCTTAATCAATTGCATAGCTTTCTTACTTTCAACATTGATTGGTCTTCACAATGTAGATCTGTATTAATATTAACCAAGCCTATTTCCTTTACTAGTTCCTCTCATGTTACTATTAATTTACACAATATTACACAATGTATTTGATACCCATCAAACTTCTGGGTTCTTTTGTTTCTCTTCCAGCTTTCAATTGCGTGTGATGAGAATGAAGAGCACACCGCAGTTCTGTTTTGCACCGTGTGCAGTACACATCTATGTGTGGAGTGTTCAGACATCACACACTCCACACGCACTTTAGCGCGTCATAAACGTGTGCCAATCTCAGAGAAGCCGCGAGAAAACCCAAAGTGTGCGTACCACCCAATGCACCTGGTGGAGTTTGCTTGCCTTGAGGAAGAGTGCAAGTCATCTCCTCTCATGTGCTACATCTGCAAAGATTACGGGCGACATATGAAACATAAGGTAAACATTGGTTCTAATTTTTCGACATAAAAGTTTAATAGTTTTCTCAAACAAATTTCAGGAATAGGAATGCTGTTTGATATTCCTCTACCTCTTAAAATATCCTCAAAAGACTGAGATTTCTAAGCTCTGCCCCTTGCTATAACTTCTAGGTTTTTTTTTTATTTGCCATACTTTTTAGCTTCCACATCAGAAACGTTTTAAAATTTCTTTATTAGAAATTAAATCCCTGAAAAATTGTGCAATATGAGACTTCGGCACAATTTTCTGAGATGTGCCTCATCATGTTTTCCTAAGAATTCACATGTTATTTATCTTTATTGATGTTACAGTAAAACGCAGATGTAGGTGTTAGTCCATTTTTTTAGGTACAGTTTTTTTTCTCTCTATTCGTTGGGGCAGCGTGGCAGAGTGGTTAGCGCGTCGGACTTGCGATCTGGAGGTCGTGGGTTCGATTCCCGACCGTGTCATGTTGCAATTGCCTTGGGAAAGCGATTTACCCTAACTTTCCCCAGTCCACCCACCTGTAAAACGGGTACCTGGCTAAAGGCAGTGCTTGAAATTTGTGGAATGTTAGTATTTGAGCGCCTAACAGGCTGCCGTACTGTAATGCTCTGAAATATGAGTTGAATTGGCTCTTGTGTGTATAGGCCTGCTGGGGTAAATATGTAAAGTCATGAGACTGCCTTCGGCGGTGTAGGACTCTAAACATATTTATTTATTTATTATTATTATTATCTATTACATTGGAGAGCAACATTTTTTCACTTGTCCCTGGAAATATACATTGTTTGTCAAACTGCTCTGTTTTCTCCTATAGTTTCCTCTCTAATCCCTTACGACTTATTCTAATTTGTTAAACTAAATCCCACTGCTGTCACAATTCTCTCAAACTGCTTGCATGCCAAATGATCCAAATCACATTGACTCAGACAACAAAATGAACAATGAACGCTTACCTATATTCTCCATCTCGGCCAGCCCAGGCTACATTGCAACCCAAACAGCCACTCACTTCTCAGAATCTCTCGTGGTCAAACAAACATGCTCGACTACCTCAGATAATATTCTTATAGGGAATGAGATTTCAACAAGAGTAGCGGAACTTTCCTGGTCTCCACTATCTTATGAATACAAATATTTCAATCTTTTAAAATTTATGGGACAGTTTCATTTTGAAGATAAAATTTTTATTTAGCTCTGCAGTTTTTAAGTTCTAGATGTCAAATCGTTTATAAAAGTAAGAAACTTACCCTACAATCTAGGTCTAGATTACAATAGCCACTATAGTATTTTGGAGTGTTGTCTTCTAGAAAAGGGACATTTTTCTTGTTTTACCTCTAATCTCATTCCCTATAGGCCAGCCATTCAGACATTTTGAATCGGTATTATACAGCCAAAGTATCATAAATTATTAGATTTTATGATTTTTATTATAAAATACAGATCTTTCACAGCTGGGGGACTTGGAGCGGATGGGCTTAACTTCAGATAACACTGAGCATTATTTACCATGAACTTTTATTTTACAATCTAATTTGTAATGCAAGTCTTAAAATTTGCTTGTGCTATAGAACTCAGTATCTTTATAAGTGCCAGAGTTTGAGAGCATCAGTAGATCATGGTCACACAGATTTTTTTTTTATCTCCAAATACAGTAAATGTTGATTTTCTTGTTTTTGTAAGTCATACTGATTTTGAAAACTTTTCCATGTTGGTGAACATCAGGTCCAAGCTTATCACAAAGAAGGATTGAACACTATAGAGACAGTTTGTGCTCCCCACCCACACCCCCTCATACCCAGTAGTTGTCTTGACCTTTCTGTACACAATGGATAGGTTTATGTTACCAGCAAAACAAGACTGTATTGTCCGTATCAATCATTCACTCTGCGTCACTGATGATTCCTTTGCATTTTTCTTACTCATGTAGGCTGTAGGTAGACAGTAGATGATTGGCCACTTCTAGAGGTAAATTATCAGACTCTTCAGTGAAATAGGTCAGAAGGTCAGGCTACTGCGACCTGGTTATATTTACACAGTTGTAATAGGAGAGCTTGTAACTCCAGTAGGAATTTCTGTATTTGGTAGCGTGCACTGCTTTTATCTCATCCCACAATCTCACAAACTAAAAATTTAAGAAAAGCAGGTGTATTAGATCAACTAACTTAGCTAATGTCTTTGACAAGGACTACTATACGAATATTAGTAGGACTACTATACGAATATTAGTCCTTGTCCTTTGATTAATTAAGTTACAACACCCTGTCCTTTTAAACACATTAATTTACTTCTCTGAGTTCAAGGAAAATGAGCTGGATTATATTTTTAATTGCATTTGATTATGTATTTTGTTTCTCCAAAGCATGCTCTTCTAGAATCTGAAGCCGAGAATGTGCGCACATCCATCAAGAGTGCAGTACAGCACATCAAGTCGTTTGCGGAGGAAGTGAACGATTCCGCTCGCCGGCTGGGCGTGGTCATACAACAGATTGAGGGTGGGGTCCAGATGGTGGAGAGTTCGGAAGGGGAGACAACCACACAACAGGTGAGGAAAAAAACTCTCGCATGGTTATGTCTGATTAGCAAGTGAACGGAAAGTTTTCATGATAGAGACCTTGCGTGTGGACGACAAGAGCTTGTGGCGTTACAACACCCATAGACAACGTAGTTTTCACAGCAGACAATTGGCTAATGGGCAACTGGGAGGCCATCACTGTGTCTATTATAAGATGGCCTTCCTGGATTTTGTCCCTTATGGTCTTTGTCCTCCTGACTGGGCGCACCCCATAGTGCATGGTCTGTAATTGATCTTTTTTAGAAAAATGTTGTAGTTTTATGGAAAACAGTTGTTTTTCGTAGTCTCTTTTCATTAAAAATGTCATATGCGATCGTAGTGAAGGTGCAGCAACCAATTCTCTGAGAAAAAAATACGAAGGCAAAGAGGATAGACTGTTCAGATTTTGCCCTTTCTCTCTTTTAGAAACATTTTGGTATTATTTAATGTCATGAAACCTTTGATTTACCATTTTCTTTGATACTTTGTTTATGGTTTGTTTTTCTTATCTCACTCACAAGAGTTCACGTATATAACATATCATTTTTTGTTAAACACTTTCCTAGCTGGCATCAGTTCTCGTCAGTCAAACATTCTTCTTCTGTTTGAATAATTGAAAGTGTGGTCTTCTTCTCCATCTTCTTCAGTCTCCAAATGTTTAGTTTTTTAAGGATATAAACCGATCAGTTCAAGGAAGTTACGAGGTGTTTTTTTCCAGTTCTATGAGTGGGCCAAATAGTTTAGCGCTAAGCTCTGCAGTAGATTCCCAGTTATTTTCTCTTTTCTTTGTATAGCAAGCATTCCCGGAGAATATGTTCAGTTGTCTCTGCAGAGTCTCCGCACTTCCATATTTTTGATTCCCCTATTCTAAAAGTTCTGAACATGTGTTTTGCCAATCTGTTATGACCGGTTCTTAATCTGTGAGGGATGTTTGGTCCTACCTGCCACACTTGTAGAAGTCATCTTTTGTGTTAAAATCTTCATGGCTCTTTTTCCATCTTTCTACTGCGTCCATCTTGATCATTGCTTTTGCTTCTTGATACGTGAGTGTTGTTTCTTCTTGATCCCATCTTGAGCCAAGTCTGGCAAGGTTGTCTGCCTTTTCATTGCCCTCGATGTTGCTGTGTCCTGGTATCCAATGAAGGGTGAGTTCTCCTACCCTGGCCCCCAACCAGTAGTTTAGGTCTTAGGGTAACTAGATCAGTGCCTTTGGTGTTTTCTAAAGTTTGCAGTACTGACCTCGAATTGCTGAGAACAACTACTTTTGATGTTTTAGGGATTTTGTTACTGACTGTGTTTAGGGCTTCCTTGATGGCTTCTGTTTCTGTCTTGTGGTTGGTGCACCTCACTCCGCAGACTAAAGATCTTTCTAGTTAAGTACCATCTGGTAAAGTAGCATTAACTCTACAACCTTCATTTCTCACAGAATCAGTGGCAGAACCATGGGTGTAGATTCTTATCTCTTCTTAACTTTAAAGGCCTTTTTCTTTATTCTTTGATTTTCTACCTGTCAACGTATAGAAAGAGATATCTACAGTTTTCATTTAAATATTTTGATTAAATATATCTTTTTTTTATTCAGAAAGGAGTAGGGAATTCAGTGGTGCTCAGAACTGACATTGTTTAGATTGGAATTTCGACAATGTTTTCATAAAGCATCACACCCACCTTTGTTTTCCTGCAGGTTCTAGGAACAGCAGAGAAGGCCCGTGTCAAGATCAAGACTTACTTCAATGAGCTGCGGGAGACGCTAGGCCGGCAGGAGATGGCTGCTCTGACAGCCGTCGACACCCACATCCGAGAGAAGCTGTGTTCTCTGAGACAGCAACAGGAAGACATGGCCTCGCTTATGTCGCAGATCTCGGCCGTCTGTCACCAGTGTGAGACCACACTACAACAGGTCAGTCTGCAAAAACTTGTTATACAACAGGTCAATCAGCAAAATCTTGTTATACAACAGGTCAGTCTGCAAAAACTTGTTAAACAACAGGTCATTCAGCAAAAACTTGTTATACAACAGGTCATTCAGCAAAAACTTGTTTTACAACAGGTCATTGAGCAAAATCTTGTTATACGACAGGTCAGTCTGCAAAAACTTGTTATATAATACATCAGTATGCAAAAACTTGTTATACAACAGGTCAGTCTGAAAAAAATTTGCTATACAACAGGTCAGTTTGCAAAAACTTGTACAACAGGTCAGTTTACAAGAACTTGTTATACAACAGGTCAATCTGAAAATTTTGCTATACAACAGGTCAATCTGAAAAAAATTTGCGATACAACAGGTCAATCTCAAAAAAAATTTGCTATACAACAGGTCAGTCTGCAAAAACTTGTTATACAACAGGTCAGTTTGCAAAAACTTGTTAGAGTGCTTTTATGACCCATGTGCAAGCCCTGCTAGGGGATATTTTGGCCTCTTGACGAAAAAAAAAATTGGACATATGGAAACCGTTAGTTTGACTAAACTTTACACAACTTATTTTATGATTGTGTTTTTTTTTTAATATTGAAGAACCTCAAAGACTTAAATTTGATAGACCTGACTTAGGGCCTAATTCATAAATCAGGTTAAAGATTGTGTGCTGTATTTTAAAATGGTTCACTAAAAAACATTGTCATTCGGTCCAAGTTAAACTCTATAGACTAGGCAAAAGTAGAAGAGGTGTCTGGCTTTCTCTATAAGATTTCTGAGGGCCAGTTTAGCTTTCCACCACATACGGAAGTATGTGTGAGGGACGACAGATTAAAAGATATAGGTATGAAATTAACAGTGGATGAAAGTCAGCTGAAATGAAAATCACCAAAACATGCTTGGGCACCCACCACTTTGCCACTTCAATCTTTCCATGTTGACATAGAATCAAACAGCTAAGTTTCCCCAATTGTATTCGTCACATTCCAACGGGATCTTTTCTTTGAACCCCTTCCTTCCCCCACACCCTCATTTTATTGACACCCCTGCACACCGATTGGTACACCCAACTTGATCACTTTGTTACAGACAGGTTTTTTATTTCTAAGACAGAGCTTTACCTTAAATGGCCCTCTATTGTTTGGGTATACAATAGAATGTAATGTTATAAAATGGTGTCACCATTGTTTGACAGAGAACTTCATGTCTTCCTTTACTTTTAGATATATATGCGAGGCAGGACTTTTAGCTAGGCAAGACTAAAAACTCCTGCCTCTTGAGCAATTTTTTCGTTATTGAATCAAAAAGCTCTATGACCTTTGGCATTAAGTCTCGGAGGTACTCAGTCTTACCACAATTCAAGTCATAAGCAGCTATTAAGTCACATCCTTGTTCCGTTGCTCTAAATGTCACATAGAGTGTTGTTAGAATGTCGAAGGCAAAATAGCACATGATAAAAGATTTGTTTTGGATCAGTATGTGGTTACTGAGTCCCTTAACTCAGAATGAAATTCACCTGTTGATGGCGCATGAAGAATGTCTACAATACTAGTTGTGTAGGTGATTGAAAAGATAAATTAAAGATATGAAATTAGCTGTGGAGAGAAGTAGGCTTTTTAGTGGAAATGCCTGAAATGTCTGTGTTTGGTATGACTCGAACCTTCGACTTATATAGATGCTTCGGCACCTACCGCCTTGCCACTCAGAGAAACATAGCTTATACCAAGTTGCCACTACGCTCTTTAAGGATCTAAAAGCAGCATAGCGGCGACATGGTATAAGCTTTTATTAAGGAGCGTTGTGACGACATAGTATAAGCTATTTTTAAGGAGTGTAGCGGCAACGTGGTATAAGCTATTATTAAGGAGCGTAGTGGCGACATGGTATAAGCTATTATTGTTTATTCGTGATTTGACTCTCTGTCTGTTTATACGTCTTGAAGCGATTAATATAATGTGTTCAAACTTTTGTCTCTGTTCTGAGTACAGGATGACACTCGCATCCTCCTTGCCAAACCCGAGGTGAGCAACTTGCTGGAGACGTTACAGAAACAACAGCAACAGTTCCTGGACCTGCCAGACCAGATTGCCCTCGAGCCAACGATCCCCATCACTTTCACAAAGGTTTGTGCTGCGGATGCTGTATAAATGGCTGTAGATGAGTACCCAGCTGTAGGGAATGAGATTAGAGGTAAAACAAGAGTAACTTCCCTTTTTCAGAAGACAACACCGCAAAATACTATAGTGGTTATTGCAATCTAGACCTAGATTGTAGGGTAAGTTTCTTACTTTTATAAACGATTTGACATCTAGAACTTCAAAACTATGGAGCTAAATAAAAAGTTCATCTTCAAAACAATTCTGTCGCATAAATTTTAAAAGATTGTAATATTTGTATTCATAGGATAGTGGAGAGACAGCAGGAAAGTCCCGCTACTCTTGTTGAAATCTCATTCCCTATGGGCTGGAAAATATCTCGATAGTCAGCTAGAATGTGTGTTTTAACTGCTGCCAGAAGTTAGTTTGGTTCATAATAGAGCCTGTTGGGGAACTCATGTTGATCCCTTAAATGTTATAGTGGATGAGGACTTGCATTTAAAAAAATGCTCTTACGTACTTTTGTTGTAGATTTTAAAACTTTAATCCTGATATGACATAAACAATGCCTCAACTGTTAATTGCCCAAATACGATCCCCTCTCCACCCGCCTCTCTCCCATCTTTTTGTGTCAATAAGACATTAATTGAAAAAAAAATTTTATTGGAGTTAAAATGATATGAGGTTTCCATAACTTGTGATTAGAGGCTTCATTTTAAGTAAAACGATATAAAGAACAGGTTAATAGTAAACCACCAAACTTAAGGCAATATAAAGTAGATGTCAAAGATAAACCACCCAAGTTAAGACTAGATAATTTAAAGAATAGGTCAGTGGTAAACCACCCAACCAAAAACAATATAAAGCGTAGGTCAATAGTAAACCACCAAACTAAGACTCTACAAAAAAATTGGTCAATAGTAAACCACCCAACTTAATACTACATAAAGGTAAGGTAAATTGTAAACCACCAAACTTAATACTACATAAAGGTAAGGTAAATTGTAAACCACCAAACTAAGACTCTATAAAAAATTGGCCAATAGTAAACCACCCAACTTAATACTACATAAAGGTAAGGTAAATTGTAAACCACCAAACTTAAGACGACATTAAGAACAGTTCAATAGTGAACCAGCCTACTTAAAAACTTTTCATCTCCAAATTTAGAGTTCTATAGCCTAAATGTACTTCCCAGGATAACAGGGTACATATAGGACCGAAAATTGAGATGCGTGTGGTGACGCTAGGCCTGGACGGAGCAGGGAAGACCAGCATCTTGTTCAAACTGAAGCAGAACGAGTTCATTCCAACCATACCGACTATTGGTAAGTTTGTGGCAATACGCCTGTCCGGTACACCTTTTTTTGCCCCCCCACATCAAGGACTGGCTGTATGCATAAGTTGTCAGCTGTAAGGGCTAACAGAGATCAAGGACTGGCTGTATGCATAAGTTGTCAGCTTTAAGGGCTAACAGAGATCAAGGACTGGCTGTATGCATAAGTTGTCAGCTGTAATGGCTAACAGAGATCAAGGACTGGCTGTATGCATTAGTTGTCAGCTGTAAGGGCTAACAGAGATCAAGGACTGGTTGTATGCATTAGTTGTCAGCTGTAAGGGCTAACAGAAACCTAGCCCATCGACGCTGACTTTTAGTCTCTATCTTTTATATGTAAACATACAGCACTGAAAAAAGATTTTCTACTGACAAGGGTGTGGTCACATTAAGCTTCCTAGTTGCTGTTGTTTGTTATTTTGAACATGTGACCTCAATCCCAAAAACCTAGCTAAAGTCAGAACTTTTCATTGGTGGATATTATATCTGACCAGAAAGCATAGAACTCCAGCAAATTTATGCACAATCCAGAATGCAACCGGCACCCCGTCTTTAGTAGTTAAGTTTTGAAGAGGTTTTCCACACAAAAGATTTGATTCCTTGTTGTAGAAGTTTGAAACGGAAAAACAGTCTGTAGCTTAGGAGAGGACTGGGCGACTTCTGCTGGGTTTTCGGATTGGGGTCATATATTGTGATGCAGTGAGGGCATGAAAAACCTCAGCCTTTTTATGTTGATAAAAATTATCTGTGTTCTCCGGTAACAAATACAGCTGGTCAAATGAAACAGCCTTTTTTTTTTACAAAGAGGATAAGATTACTGTTTTAAGCTTAAGTTTTCCTCTCTTTATTACTGACCCTGCAGTTTCGAAATTTATTTCACATTTATGAAAAAGACATTATTTTGTGTGTTTTTTCCCTAAAGGGTTTAATGTTGAAACTGTCGAGTACAAGAACTTTAAGTTTACCATCTGGGATGTAGGAGGGCAGCATAAGATTCGACCTTTGTGGAAACATTACTACTTCAACACTCAAGGTAAGTTAGAACACCACAATGATATTTTATATATTACTTCAATACCCCAAGTCAAATTTTTTTCAAGTAAGGTAAATATTTTAGCTCTAAAAATAGTGATGAAACAAGTAAGCTGTCGGCGTTACGCCTTCGTCAGACAAAAAAAATTTTTTTTTAAAACGTGTGAGACGCTTAAATAATTACAACACAGGATTGACAATAAAAAAAGGAATATTATTATAAACAATATAAAATATGAATGATGAGATAAAAATAAAAGAAAGACAGAAATGTACCCAGAAATCTAGATATAAATCTATCTGCCGGAAAAAAAGGGGAAAGGGGCGAGGACTTATTGTTTGGTTTACACGGGCTGTGGTGCCTCTCTGAAAGGAATACCTTGACATTTAGACCTGCGAACACCAACCTATGCCAAAAGTTGCAATTTTTTCTCAGATTGTCCAGCAGGATGTGTCAATGGTTCAGAGTGTTTGTTGTGTAAATTACATGATTATATAAGTATACAATTTTTATAACAAAACAGCGATTGTTTAGCAGCTTTCAACCACTCTTTCACACTTGACATTTGAATTCTTTTATGAGAAGAAAATTTGAAGAAACAGCTTTGTCTCACAAACTAGTTTAAGAGCTGCCATGTTACAGATGGTAGTTGGTCAGTTTCTGGTGCTGGTGCTCAACTGGCCTGTGTTGTGTTTTTGTTGGACAGCCGTGATATTTGTTGTGGACAGTAGCAACCGGGAGAGACTGGACGAGGCCCAGAGTGAACTGGTCAAGCTCGTCCAGGAGAAAGAGCTCAAAGAAGCCTCGCTGCTAATCTTCGCCAACAAGCAGGTTGGTCTATGTGTCCATTGGATATTTCATAGAGTTAAGCATAAAAAGTTTTTTGTGTATGGCTAAAGTAAAAGTTTTTCATACTCGGTATGAGCGTAGGGAAACAAGGAGCAGAGTCCTTAGTTTTCAGGCACATGGCATAGTGAGGACATGGCATAGTAAGGTAGTTTGCCATTGCTTTCCTCGCCGCCGTTACTGTCGCTGAGCCTTGAGATACCTAGCTACCTATCGGGTGTTGGATGGGCACAGGCGAGCAAAAAAAATTTTGTTTGGACTGAGGATTGAACCCAAGACCTCTTAGATTGGGATCCACCGCCCTAACAATTGGACCACTGCTCACCCTAAATAGGGCTTATACACTAAAATTCTCTAAATGCTTTACACAAGTTCTTCAATAGGCCACCATCAACAAAATTACCACTAGAACTCACAGAGGAGCAACAGTTTCTAGCATATTGGTATACACATTTTTTTCTATGCCTGTAGCTGGGTCCTCTTAACCACTTGGCCACAACTCCACACACGTTGATATGATGTGGATTGTTTGTTTGGCCTTATTCCCATTTTGTTGATATCTTAACGTATTAGTTTATAATTTTCATATTATGTGCCAAGTCGTTTTTGTCTTGTTCTCAGAATTTTTTGGTAAATGCCTCGAGTTCTCGTTACTTTTGGAGACAAAAACGTCACGGTTTAGTGGTAGACTTACAGCAGGATGATTAGAGCATCAAATCTCTGGCATGTTTGCTCCTATGTCTCCTTACCTGACCCAGAGAATGCAGCTAAATGCAGGGAATGATCATACTAGTGGGGCAGAGAGACCTAACTGCTCCTCTCAGAGTTGAGGGTGTAGCTCTTGAGGGGTACGGGATGTTGGGAACCTTTGTAAAATAGCTTTGATAAACAATAGTTCAAAACACTCTTGGAAAAAAAAATTTTTACGAGCATATATAAATATAAGACAACCAATTTTAAATCAGGCAAAACTCAGAAATGGTAGTTTTAGAGTATTGAGCATGACTGATAAGGTATTCATTGCCAACTGCTACCGGAGTAGTTTTGTAGCGTGAAATATTTCATTTGAAAGCACATACATATGTAGAAACAAAAGGCAAATTTTTATCTCAAGGATGTGTGTGTTAATGTAGGTAGTCCCATACTCGACATGAGCGTAGGAGAACAAGGTTTCTTGTTTTTCTAGGCCTACAGCATAGTGAGGTAGTTTGCCATTGCTTTCCTCGTCGCCTGTACTTTTGCCGAGTCTTAAGAGACCTAGCTACCCATCAAGTGCTGGGTGGGCACAGGGGAGCAAATAAAATTTAGCCCGGACTGGGGATCGAACTCGCGACCTCTCAGATAGCGGTCAACCGCCCTACCGATTGCGCCACTGCTCACCCATGTTAATAATGTGCATAATAAAAAAAAATTGTGTTAAACGTTTTTTGTTGACTTTGATCAAATCTAATAAATCAAGTTTGTGCTACACCTGAATTATCAAGAAAAACAGAAGTGACAACAGAGGGGATATTGATAGTGAAGATTTTTTTTAAATAGCTTTTTTATTGTATTAAATGGAGGAATGGCACTCGTTGATGGCCCAATCTATCAATACTAGCTCAAGTTAGATCTAGGTTCAAGTTTTCAAAGGTAAGCTTTATAAAACAAATCAACAAAAAACTTGATAACTTTAACTTTTGTGGTTGCCAATCAGGGCATCTGTGTTGCAGTTTCTTTGATGTTCTCCCTTTGTTTTTCCTAGTTCAAATACATTGTGCTCAACTGTATGAGATTTTTTAGCACATAAAACCTGCCTCCTATGTCCTTCTCTGTCTGATCTTTTTGAAATTTGAAATTGTGTCGGTGCATTTGAGTGTGAAAAATTAAAAGACATGGGCCTCTAGGAATATAATACCTAGCTTAGTTTTTTTTTTCTTTAAACCCTGAAAACCGCAGGGAAAAATCACTCGTTGTATCTTTCTTATAAGGGCAAGTATTAAAAATTTATAGCATATGTGTCTTTCAAAATATGCAAAAAATGCTTACTTGTTTCAGAAGAAATAGACTTTTGTGAGGTAGGCAGCAAGTTAGAATTTTTTGGAATAAAAACTGTAGTAGTAGAAAGACTTTTAAAATCATCAAATTTGACCCCCCCCCAAAAAAAAAATTCAAGATGTTGGTCGTTACCATAGCAACCATGATAAAAACCGCAATTTGCGTGCTCATTTTCCATTCATTTGATCACTCTGAACTGATTGGTAACCACCATATTAGTGCAAACCTTTTAACTAAAAAAATTTATCCCAGGATGTATTCCTCACCTTAATAGTTTAAGTAGATAAGCAAATTAAGGCATTAGTAGAAAACACACGCTGACAAGAAAAAAAAACAGTAGATAATTCAAATATTTGCTTAATTTGAACAACAGTTATGTTAACAATTCAAACAATTAGAAGGAAAATTTTATTCCTTTGGGGTTTTGAAATATACAAACTGGATTCTAGTACTTGAAGACCTACATGCACTGAGTTTGATTATTGTATTTTTATGTGCGACTGTTTCGATTATTGTATTTTTTTGACTGTTTCTATTATTGTATTTTTATGTGCGACTGTTT
>BMAT01004973.1:62876-73101 GCA_019649035.1 Elysia marginata
TCGATTATTGTATTTTTATGTGCGACTGCAGGACATAGAAGGCTGTGCCAGCATTGAGGAAATCACCGAACAGTTTGGTCTTCTCAAGCTTTGCTGTAACCGAAGTTGGCATCTTCAGGCGTGTGACGGCAAGAGTGGCCAAGGCCTGGCAGACGGAGTGGAATGGCTGTCGCGCCAGATGGTAGCCGCAGGGGCCCCAGAGTTGGCGTAGCAGTGAGAAGGGGTGCTAGAGTTGCTAGATAAGGGGGGACAAATTTTTATAGCATACATGGGTGTTAGAGTGGGTCAAGCACATAGGTGGGGAGGAGATTGTGAAGTTACTGATGTGTGGTAATTTTAGAACCATTGGTAGCAGCAGGTTTATAATGTGTTTTTTTTTTTTATATAATTATTGTATTTTTGACATGGTAACTTTTTAGGTAGCCCAAAATAGGTGCTGTTGACTTTAAGAGGAAATCCTAAGGTAGGAAGAAAATCTGTGGATGAAAATTGAGCACTTGAAATGTTTTAGAGAGTAAAACGCCTGTGAATCCCAACAATACCGAGACTTATGTTGGAGTCATTGCAGTGTTTGCGATCTGAGTTCAAACATTTGGCATCTCTTCAGTTATAGGAGCAGTGGAGCTCAAAGAATCAATGGTAGGTAAGAATGTCAGCAAGCTAGTTTTGTCATGTAGCATTTTGTATCTTAAGCGATGTTAGCATACCCCTGGTATTGGTCTTTGAATTAGGTACTCTTCTTAATAGACATTTCAACTATTCAAAGCTTTTTTTTGTGAACTCATTTTTGGCCGGGGAAAACCAGGTCAAAATCAGCACTGAAAAATTGAGATATAGGCTTTTAATTAACCTTTTCCCATCACACCGCATCCGTTTGATGCGGCGCCTGTCTATTCCGCCCGTACACACTGCATCTCGTTGATGATTGACCTAGATTTACTGTTAGAGCCAAGCCGCATCGGCCCGATGATCCCATAGTTTCACTCGTCTCTGCAATTTTCTTTCATCTCGAAATTACAAAATAAAGATATATTATGTTTTTCAAATTGTAGACCACAAAATTACCTTTCCATCCATACCAAACACATAGCAATAAAATAATTCTGTGAATTTTGGTGATTTTTTGAAAATGCCTGAAAAACGTGCGTACGCAGGGAATAGCCAGCTAGGCAGCCTAACGCTCACAGGGAATAATAGATGGGAAATCGTTAAGGGCAGTTTGGGTGACATGTATCGGTTGTCAGGTTTTTGTTCTCACAAAACTTCATAACCAATTCTACACGTTTTAACACGTAGTAGATAAAAATTTTGACCATGAAATTTTTAATTTTGATTTTTTTAAACCTTTGTCATTTAAATTTATATAGTTGTTTCAACTTTACAGATCTTTTTCTTAGTTTTTGTTTAATTCTTAACCTTACAACCTGTATGGAGCCATGTCTTATGTTCCAGTTGGGATATTTTGATGAAGCAAACTGCACTTTCTCCAGAAAGGAATGAGCAATTCAGAAATGCCAAGATTTGAAAATCTCCAGATGTGAGGTTTGACAGGCATTTTCCTCGGCCACCACATGTGTTTCATTTTTAGTGGGGATCTGAAGAAAGCTTGTTTTGATTATACTTGGAGATTTGACGTATGGGTACGTTCATAAACTGGTGAGGCTTCATCTACTTATGTTTTGATTATACTCGGAGGTTTGACGTACAGGTATATTCATAAACTGGTGAGGCTTCATCTACTTATGTTTTGATTATACTCGGAGGTTTGACGTACAGGTATATTCATAAACTGATGAGGCTTCACCTGCTGGGGGTTGACAAAGCTCTCGCCAAGTTTAATTGGGTAGACGCTCTACTGGTTAAAGCCTGAAAACAAAGCAAACTGTGTATTTGACAATCAATGAAGTTCACTCTGTACTCCTTAGTTTGGGGCCTGGTTTCAGAGAGGCTGTGACATAGATTTGTAGTAAACATACTTGTACCGACTGGAACTCAAAGTTGGTGGTAGTTGGACTTGCACCCATGACTTAGTTGTTTGCCAAAAGTGTTCATCTTGCTAATTTTGTGATATTTTATATGTAACCATAATGGCATATGTTCATATGTGGCAAATTGTCCGTATATCTATTGCTTTACCAGCAAAAAAACCAAGCGTGGACTTTCCCCAAACTGCTGGCGCTAAGGCTAGTGAATTTTCTCCACACATCGCGCGTCACATACGATCCTTTGTGGGCTATACATAGTCAGTTATTGAGTGGCACTTTTTGTATTTGGAAAACTGACGAGTGACTCTGTATCAAGACACACATCACTTTTGACATGTTGTGAATTGATGATATTGCGTGATTGAAGTGTGTGATTGAAGTGTGTGATTGAAGTGCGTGATTGAAGTGTGTGATTGAAGTGTGGGATTGAAATGCGTGGTTGAAGTGCGTGATTGAAGTGTGTGATTGAAGTGTGTGGTTGAAGTGTGTGATTGAAAAGTGTGATTGAAGTTGAAGTGTGTGATTGAAGTGTGTAATTGAAGTGTGTGGTTGAAGTGTGTGATTGAAGTGTGTGGTTGAAGTGCGTGATTGAAGTGTGTGATTGAAGTGTGTGGTTGATTGTTTGTTTTGGGAATGTAAAATGCTGTACATTTTGGCTTTGTTCAAAATTTGGTTTTTACGCATAATGATAGTGCGTAGAATGCTCAATAAAGTAAATAAATCTATCTTCTTCTTTTTCTTCTTCTTTTCCAAATTTGTGTGTTGTATTGTAATGTCTAAAGAGGCTTAATGATGGAACTGTAGTAGTTAGCAGCAACATGGAACGTCTACTAGTTCAGTTTTGTGTGTTCCAATAAGTATCACAACTTTAAAAAAACTGAAAAATTTTTATCTCAGAAATGAAGCAAATAAAGGCTCCTTATTGTTATCATTAGTTTAGCAGAAGAAGGAGAAAGAATTTTTCTTAACTTTTTCTTTTATTTTATTCTTCCAATGACTAACTTTCTCGGACTCTCTCTATCTTTCTTTTAAAGTTTCCATATAATAAATTATATATATAGTGCCAACTTTTTATGTACAATCATAACATTAACAACATAATGATGACGACGATAATGATGATGGTAATAATGAAGATGATGAAAATAATACTGATTGTGATGATAATGGTCAATGTGTATCCATGTCGACAGTGTCGTTGATGTGAAGCAGCTGAAGCAGGGCAGGTATGGGCTTGTTGTTGTTGCTGCTGCTGCTGCTGTTTTTTATGCCCACAGTACCCAAGTTGCTGTATGTTATACTTCTGGATGAGAAAGGTGCCGGGACGAACCTGAGGAGACAGAAGTAAAGAACATAAACTGTAGTTAAAATATTTCAAACCTGGTTAATTCAATAAAAATAAGTTTAGAGCCTTACCCCGCGGAAGGCAGTCTCATGACTTTACATATGATATATTTACCGCAATAGGCCTATACACACCAGAGCAAATTCAACTCCAGGGATGCAAGTTTTCCGATCTTTGCAGGAATTCCGATTTTGTAGCAGTTTTCTTTAGCTAAAAAATCAGGAAAACTTAAAAAAGTATATCACTTAAATGCTAAAGAAAACCATCAAATTTAAGTCATAGAAAATCAAACACTTCTTTTTTTAGTTATATAGCTGTGTATGCACTAGTACAGAGTTGTATCTATCTTTTTAAATAGGTCCATCAAAATTTCTATAAGGGCACCTATAGAGTGTAAAATTTTCCTGCCTTTTTATGATAAGCCGCTTGCATCCCTGCAACTCGTATTTCAGCGCATTACAGTACGGCAGCCTGTAAGGCGCCCAAATACTAAAAATCCACAGGTTTCGAGCACTGCCTTTAGCCAGTACCCATTTTACAGGTGGGTAGACTGAGGAAAATTAGAGAAATTGCTTTCCCAAGGTAATTGCAACATGAAATGGTCGGGAATCGAACCCAGGACGCACTAACCACTCTGCCACGCTGCCCTTATTATCGTAAACTTGCTAAAACAAATGTCTATCTCAAAATCAGTACATGTAATTCTGAAATTAAGATAGCAAATCTGAGTCAACAGATCTCTCTGTTACATAATAACTAAGTTAACAATAATTAAAGCAATTGCATTTTAGCCTAGCCGGTTTTCCCAATTTCAAGTAGAGATGTTCACACAATTAGCCAAGAACCATGTACTATTTAGGGTGGTCAGTGTCATTTTGGTCCCATCTCTAGCAGCAAGACATTTTGTGTGTAGTACCAATTTTCTTGTTTTATAATGCAAGCTGGATGAAAAGGATTTAAGATGATAACCTTAGCGTGATGTCAAACTGCGCCCAGTCCTTCGCCAGCTCGTCAACGGACAAAAATAGAGCAACTGGGGTTCCTGTGATTCTGTAAGAAAAAACCACCGTCCGATCAGGTTGTGGATATGGTGGGATGATGGTTTTTCCCATTGTATCCCAGTTGCTCTATTATTGTCCGTTGCTAGGCTGGATCAGGATCGGACGCAGTTTGACCTCGCCCTAGAAAGTCAACTGTCCATCCACCTCGCTGACCGACACGCTATGGGACTGTTTCAGGGCTAATCTCTCATGTGTGGAGAATTCAAAAGGTGGGATCTCCAGCGAACTCTTCTTTGGGCGAAGTAGTTTATTCGAATAACCCTAGTGCTGAATCTAAGCCTAAAAACTCACCATTGCTCAAGGAGAACTACTCTTAGAGAATTTTTATAAGGTTTATGGAACAGTCCCACAGCTAAATGTTCGCCAAGCTTCAGTGGTTTGACCACCGGTCAGAGTAGCTAACAGACCCACAGGTTAACGTTCGCCAAGCTTCAGTGGTTTGACCACCGGTCAGAGTAGCTAACATTCCCACAGCTTAACGTTCGCCAAACTTCAGTAGTTTGACCACCGGTCAGAGTAGCTAACATTCCCACAGCTTAACGTTCGCCAAACTTCAGTGGTTTGACCACCGGTCAAAGTAGCTAACAGTCTCACAGCTTAACGTTCGTCAAGCTTCAGTGGTTTGACCNNNNCTTCAGTGGTTTGACCACCGGTCAGAGTAGCTAACAGTCCCACAGCTTAACATTCGCCAAGCTTCAGTGGTTTGACCACCGGTCAGAGTAGCTAACAGTCCCACAGCTTAACGTTCGCCAAGCTTCAGTGGTTTGACCACTGGACAGAGTAGCTATAGTGACTTCCCGTCTCACCTGCCGTGTCTAGCCAGTGGTTGTCTGTTGTTGTAGACTGACAGAGCGGTCGTCGAAGCGCAGCTGACAGCAGGCGTAGAAAGGTTTCTGGCAGAAATAGCGTCCGCCTTCGTCTTGCCTGACATCCGAGCAGATCTGGGGTGGGGGGTGGGGAGAACGGTGCACAAGGGATTAAATCTTAGTCACTTCTAAGTTCTATGTTAAGTTCACTCCGACCCCTTGATTTGACGGAGATTTTGTTTGGGTAACTTCCAACCAAATATTCTTACAGTACACTCCGTTGCACCACTGTGGTGGAACTGCGGTTTAAACTAAACTTCGGTTTAACCGAGACTTAAAAATTTATTTTCTCTTGCACCAGTGTGGCTTAAAATAAGTTAGACTTAAATCTGGCCGAAATCGACAAGATATTCAAACCAGGTTTGGGGGTAGGTTTAACATCGGCTTAACTCCCTACTAGATCTACATCTGGACTCTCTTTTTCTCGTCATTAGACCTACATTGTTCACTTTAGAAAATGGATGCTTACTTGAATTATCACGAAGAAGCTGGCGAACAAATAATGCAAGAAGTGGAGCAAATGCGTCTATCACGGAGACGAATACGAGATAGAAAAACCCATATACATACTTCAGAGATAATGAATTTCAGATAAGATAGGCTACTGTTTTTGAAAGGACATTGCTATGGATTTGAGAGAAATGATACGAGAAGGTACATGTATATCCCAACAGACTTTGAGGAATGCTTGTATTCCTGCTGTACTTTAGGTATTGACTTTTTAAAGGTTTCTTGCAACGGGATGCAATTGCATCCACCTCGCAAATAAATAAATACCCGGTACACCAAATCCCTTTTGAAAGACAAAAGCGTAAGCCTAGGTCTATATTCTATAGGAAATTTGTGATGAATGACAGTTACTGAAAGTCTAAACGCGGGAAACCCCAGTGTTTTCAAGCAAGCGCACCACTTCAAATTAGAAACATCTACACATCTCGATTCAAACCTAGGTTTAGCCAAATCACGCTTGCTGCAACACAGATGCAAGTTAAACCTCAAGTGCGATTTAGCTGAGGGATGTGAAACTCACTAAACTGAAATACGGTGTTGGTGAGGGGTGTGAAACTCCCAAGTGTTCTAAATGTCAGCCTTGCACTAGATTGTTGTTTTGTGTGTGTTCACAATGCGCTACTCACCACAAGTCCACGGCCAGCAAGATCCTTCAGAGATTTGAACGGTAAAGCATCCACAGACAACGTCGACACAGAGCCTCGCGTGATGGGAATTCTAGCCACTACACCAGCGTCTTCGTCGCTGTCCTCGAAATCATCGGCATCATCACTGTCATCGCTATCAAAGTTCATACCTAGAGATAAACATTATCATTCATGTAAGCTAGAAGTTTAAAACAAGCACCTCGAGTAAAACTGATAAAACTATATATATTATTTTTTTCTAATTTCGAAGAATCTATTGACATTTCTAGTTATCTATAATGCTAGTCAAAATTCTCTACGTTTCTTACTCAGCTTAGAGAAAGGATACGGTTGTCAAGAAAAACACAGTTGTAAACTGTCCAATTGAACAGTGTAAATTTAACCATTACCAAAAACATATCTATATTTTCTTAATTCTTTGTTAAAAAATAAAACAACAGCAAAACTTAAATGTCTGTACACGTTATGTAGGTCCTATCGTATATCAGACGAATCAGTTCGATTATGGCCAATCCGAATGTTTGCATGATTCGAAGTATATATATATACTCAGATTATATTCAGATGACCGATTTTGTCTTCCTTTTGTAATTCTTAATGATAATGCAAGTTAAAATGTGTCATTAGATGCTCAAAGTGTCCAAAATTACACTAAAATTTTAAATAAGATTGAAATACACGGAAATGGAAACTGTGGCACAATAACTTACCCATCAAGGGTCCCATTCCAAAGCCAAATCCTGGACTCATTCCCATGCCCATGCCCATGCCATGACCATATCCAATGCCCATACCATGACCATACCCAATGCCCATACCGAGTCCCAAGCCGCCATGGCCAATGCTGTATGGAGTTTGGAAGCTAAGGTCACTCGAGTCCTCAAGTCTAGAAAATAAGAAAAAATAAAGGGGTCATTCCAGGAAATATTGGATACTAGAACACAACGATTAGTTTTTTAAAGTTTTATGTGCTAATAGAGACCTTTAGCACACGCACCGTGTCTCACTACGCGTACGTGAAAATCGGGAAAGCACATTGAGGAAACTATAAAAATAATGAAACCAGTTTCTAAAAATAGACCCACAGACGTTCGCGTCATACTCACGCGTTGCTGCTTAAACTCTGTAATATCTTTTCACGAGACACCATTAAATAATGTTAAATTCATACTTTTAAAATTTACAGCAACAATAGCAACCCTTCCTTCTTCTATTACTACTACCGTACTACTACTACTACTACTACTACTACTACTACTACTACTACTACTACTACTACTACTACTACTACTACTACTATATGCCAAAAATATGAATAAAGATAGCACTAAGAACGAGTTTACCGATGCTTCTGTTAACCTGGAGTGGCTCACCTGACCAGGTTTGGCCCAAACACAGCCTTGCCGTTGAGAGTGCACAAGTTCTCTGGCTGGGCCCTGGTCGTGAACGCTACCAGACCCGTCCCGCTGTTGAGGTTGTTGATCACCTGGATCTGAGCACTGATGTCATTGTTAGGCTCACGCCGGCGCGAACCACTCAGCTCACTCATACCGAATCCACCAAAAGCTTCCAGCTGGAGACACAGTCAAAATGATATTCTTCAGTTTCATTGGTTCTTATCTCCATTCTAATCTGCTTAACTTTAAGTCAATCTGCTGGGCATAAAATCAATGACTTTGATTGAGGCGAAAACTTGAGTTATGTTCCAATGCGTACGTGAGGGCATAATTTTCCCAGCATGGCATACACACAAACACAAAGAGTCAGGTTAATTAAAATTCAAGTTAAAAGAATCCAACCTAAAGCCAGGGAGATAAATCGGTAAAAAAAATTCTAAAAAAAATTATTTTAAAAAAATTTTAGTCAAAGGTACACAACTCGTGGTTTTTTAGAGTAACTTAGTTTTTTGAGTGTTATTTCCCTTGAATCAGTTACCAAAGGGAGCTTCCTTTTCTGCTAGAATTTTTTTTTAAATTATTTTGTGTTTATTTCCCCTTAGGGCGCATTAGGCTGGAAAGACTTAATAAACTTTGACTTAGCATAGTTGACTGTAATGGCCTTTGAATGTCTTACAAGAAGGTAGCCATGTAGCGACCGAATCTTGAGAAATATGGACTGGAATAACAGCCATAATATGTGCTATCAAGTCAGTATAATGGACATAAAATCTTGTATAGTGAGGTTCCCAATACCGTTTCTGAATGAATAACTTTCTTCCGATTTAACAAAGTAGATTAAGAACAATCACGACAAAAAAGATTTAGAACAATCACGAGCTTAGATGATAAAATACATGATATCTGGAAATATCTTCTAATAAGTTTAAACATAAGGGGGGGAGGGTAAATTTTTTCTATTTTGGACATTTCGCATTTAGTCAGTGTTTTAGCCTCAAAGAAATTCAAGAGAGATATCACAATAATAAAAATTCTCAAAAAGCTAAAATGAACTTAATTAAATGCTTTCGAATGTTAATTTCATATTGAACTAAAGGTAGATGATTTCTCTTGTGGTCTATAATATTTGAACTAAAGTAAGAAGATTTCTCTTGTGGTCAATAATATTTGAACTAAAGTAAGATGATTTCTCTTGTGGTCTATATTTTATCGAGACTACAGAGTCCAGTCCGGCAATTGAATCTGTTGTTCGTTATTTCTTCTCTGTTTTCTATGATTCTCTCCCATCGTCACCGCCTTGATAATCATTGCCATCACCATTATCATTATCATTATCATCATCAACATCATCATAATCATCATCTTTTTCTTCATCATCATAATCATCCTCCTCCTCCTTCTCACCATCATCATCGTCATAATAATAATCATCATCATCTTCATCATCATCACATCCTCCTCCTCCTCCTTCTCATCATCATTATCATTATCATCACTATCATCATCATCATCATCATCATCATCATCATCATCATCATCATCATCATCATCATCATCATCATCATCATCACCATCACCATCATCATCATCATCATCATCATCATCATCATCATCCTGATCCTCCTCCTCCTCCTCCTCCTCCTCATCATCATCATCATCTTCATCCTCCTCCTCCTCCTCCTCATCATCATCATCATCTCATCCTGATCCTCCCCCTCCTCCTCCTCATCATAATCATCCTTATTTCTGTCATCATCATCAGCCACCATGCAGCAGAACTCACCCTCGGGTTAGCTTCCTCTCTCACAGTGACGGCAACAGCGAAGATGACCCGGTTGTTTCCGTCCAGTTCACGGTTGGAGCACGTCAACACTCGCTCGCCCTCCTCTGGTGACATGTGGTCACATAGCTTCATAATAGTACTCGTATACATGTATATACATAGGGAATGAGATTAGAGGTAAAACAATAGTAACGTCCCTTTTTCAGAAGACAATACTGCAAAATACAATAGTGGTTTTTTGTAATCTAGACCTAGATTGTAGGGTAAGTTTCTTACTTTTATAAACGATTTGACATCTAGAACTTAAAAACTATAGAGCTAAATAAAAAGTTTATTTTCAAAATAAATCTGTCGCATAAATTTGAAAAGATTGTAATATTTTTATTCATAAGATAGTGGAGAGCCACCAGGAAAGTTCCGCTACTCTTGTTAAAATCTCATTCCCTATAATGACTGTGTGGTTGTGAAGGGGGTCATGGCAAAATACGTTGCACAGAGGGTCCCTCTGAAACTTGATGGTAAAAAAGGTCGAGGCTTAGTTTATATCCTATGCCCTTCAAAGATGATGCCAGTAAAGTTAAAATCACACAAGGGGTGGTCTTTATCAAGGCGTTCTGCTGTGTACATGAAG
>BMAT01004997.1:28663-39462 GCA_019649035.1 Elysia marginata
TGTATAAACAAGAATTTACTCAAGATATAGATAAGCTAGAGTAACAATTTTTCCAGGTTTTCATGGCACCAGATACAACGTGGTAACGGTTTAAACTGTCAAAATTCGGAGTTGTGTCTGATTCACACAAATCAACTCACATTTTCTGCAAATATCGTTTTTTTTCCTCTTTGCCGTGTCCTTTTTCCTTAAACTAAAGGTTAGACCAACACAATCTTTTTACCTAGAGCTTACCAGTTGCCTACATATAATAGACAATAAATAAAATAAAATAGAATTTATAGTGCGCATTGCGCTCTAGCATACAAGCCTGTAGCTGAACCCATTCAAAAAGAATGCTCTATGCACATAACATCTTTAGAAATGATGTAAAAAAGTACCGTAGAAGGAAAATTATTATTCACATTCACATGCTTTCACGCGTAGATTACACACAGGACACACACACACGTACACACACAATCTCACGCGCTCAATACCTAAATAGGATGTCAAAAGTGAAAAAAAGAACGGTCAATCAGATGCCTCAGTTTAAAAAAGAAGTTCTTTTTTTTATAATCAGCGAGCGCGTGTCATTAAGATATAATCTTGATGTAGACAGAATTGGGTGTGTCAAAGTTTCATAATTATGGAAGTCTCTCTTGTATTGAACCGATGGCCTGGTCTTTCTTGTTTTTTTTTGTTTTTTTTTTTTAAATCAGACCAGTAAACCAACAATCTTACACCATCGATGAAGTCCGTGGTGAGTTCTATGATCTGGAAATACTTGTCCTGACTGCTCGGTCTCACGAAGGACGGCAGCATGCCCTGATGTTTGCTGATCTCCCGCCCTCGCACTGGTGGGATGGTGCACGAGTGAAGCACGGTCACGTTTTCTATAATGCTGGCACCGTCAACAGGATAAAAAAAGCAACACGTTTTGTTGTTGTTGTTGTTGTTGTTTTTTTAAAGGACTTTGTTGATAAATATACAACTGATCATGATAACATTGTATTGTTGATGGCAATAACAATAATAATAATAATAATAATAATAATCATAATAACAATAATAGTAATAATAATAAAAGTAACATTAATAATAATAATACTAATAATCATGATGATGATGATGATGATGATGGTGATAAAATAAGAAATAATACCTTTAAAGAACAGTAACAGAAAATGATACTTACTTATCAATAAAACGATGATGATAATAATAATGATGATGGTAATGATGATTATGATAATGATGATGATGATTTTCATGATGATCATGATGATGATGACGATGATGATGCTTAGAAGCTCAAAAGAAAATAACGAAGAAGGAAAACAGGAAGAAGAAAAAAAGAAGAAGAACAACAACAACAACAATACAATTAGCAACTCAAGAATAAACAGCTGAGTTGTAGATGGGACTCAAGTATATCAAATAACTTTATGGGATTGTTTAGTTGTCTCTTTAAATCTTTTGTAAAATTAAATAAAAAAAACTTTAATTATTTTTTTAAGAATAATTCTAGTAAACCTTCTATCTTCCAAAAAACTTGGAACTCAATCGAGGTATCCCAACCGTCTTTGAATTGTCTTGTATGGATTTAAGCAGCTTTTTAACAATGTACGCAATCCTAAAAGTGATGGTTCCGCGACTCAATTAGTTTTGTGAGGATATCATAATGCGATTTGAATGCTGCTCGCTCCTAGACTTAGTTCAGAAGGTATGTCACACTGATGGCCTGTCCGGGAAGCGGGAATGAAAACTCCAATTGTCTATTCACAAACCTCAGAACTGATTCTACCGCGGACTTTTGTTCAAAACTTTGTTCATACATGAAGAAGATCTGCATCACTTCTCCGAAGATGTAATCTGCCTTGGTGGAAATTGTGTAAGCTGGTGTTTGAGAAGGAGGCGGGGTAACAGATCAAATCGGGTTAAGCTAGGACAAACTAAACGACAATTGATGTAATTGTTTTAAACCTGATCGTTTCAATGCACCAAACATTTCTTCCTTTAAGTTATGCAGAAAAAAGAAACACATTTAGTTGTTAATTTGCATAGATTTTTTATGATACATATGTACGGAATGCAAAAAACGTAATTGAATGAAGCTACTTGAGATCTAAATAGACCTATAATTTTGACCAATATAATTAAAATGTTAACCTTTAATCTAGTATTAAATCACGTTCGCCAGTATTTCATAATGCGGCTATATCTCAGTTTGCTTTGCTTTTTTTCTATTTGTCAGGCTTTACGTTCATACTTTTCAAGAGGAGATTGAACCCCGTCTCAACATCGAAATTCCAAGTAATATTGATGGCTCTGAAAACATTCTAATAGAGAAAGAACCAGACCCCTATAAATCTGTATTAAACTCAACCAGGAAAAATCAGAGCACAAGTCGCTCCGACTAAATTTGAGTTACAGTTACAAATTGAATAAAGTAATTCGGTGTAAAGTTAGATTAAAGCGTTTATATTGTCTTCAAATTAAAATATGGCAAGACATAAATAAGCTGGATGTATATTTTGTATTCAACTCCTCAAGAGCCTGGAATACAGTCTTAATATAATTATGTACTTAGATATGTACAACATTTTGCCTTGTGCCTTATTCATCGTGAGCGCCTAGGTTTTCGGAACTGAATCAAATAGAGTTTGAGGAGACAGTGGAATAAGTACTGCTTGCTAAGAACACATTTAATCGTAAGTTTTTTGCGAGAGAGCTCATAGTGTTAGTCTCATATTTTAAAAAAGACAGATAGCCTTTCTTTCATTGGGGTATCTGATATTCTTGCGTTTTCTGTCTCTGTGTGTCTTTCTGTATGTCTCTGTGTGTCTGTCTATCCTTCTCATCTCTCTCTCTCGGTCTCTCTCCTCTCTCTCTCTCTCTCTCTCTCTCTCTCTCTCTCTCTCTTTTTGCCTGTTCCTTTCTCTTTTTTCTTTTTCATTTTACCTCTTTCTCCTTCTCGATTTCTATCTCCTCTTTCTTTTTGCCTGCCTATCTGTTTATTTCTTTCTTTCTTTACCCTCCAAAGTGAGCTAGATCAAAACTGCCCAGATAGGCCGCGAAAAAACCGATAGAAAGTAATAATAATAAACCTGTCATACGCTAAAAAGCCCCAGTAAAGACATTACTATGTGTAGGAAATGGATATGATATTCTGGTCATCTATTCGCTCATATAATTTTCAGATTAAACTGTGAGAGGCGGCTTATGTACCTGAGCCGTGCTAGTTCATGAAGTGTATTTTTAACATTTTATGAATCTAGAACTACTTTAAGATCTTTTCTCCATGTCTCTGTAATCTAGACCCATTATGTATGTTACAAACTTGGCTGTAACCGCTTTACCTTGGGCGTTCCGGGTTTTTAGAACAGCGTGCAGTAGAACCAGACCCAAAAAAGTCTCCAGTTTCATTGTGTTTAGTCTTAAGCTGGGGTTATCCCCAAACAGCTCTATGCGACTTCTTTTCCTATATGGGTATAGATGATGACAATCATGAATGGTTATTTATTTATGATGGAATAAAGCATCCTCATACAGCATTTAACTCAGTTCAGTTTTCAGAGGTAGGCAAGAAAGATCTAGTTAAATTCTACTTCTAGCTTTGCCTATCTGTCTTGTTACGTTTTTTCTTAGACAAACTTAAACTAATGTTTTTACATAACGTCTTTACCATGGTGCTTACCTTGTCATATTGCTCTTTTGGAATTCATATAAATAAATGCAAGAAAAAAAGACAGTTAAGAAGTGATTTGTATAACTCAATCGATATTCTCAATCTGCAGTGCAATTAGATAAAACAGTAAGAATAACATATTTTTACTTTTATTTAATTTATAAAGTATTATGCGACTGATGAATAACTGTGTGCGTGTAGATCTACAGGCCTCTTAGATTTAGAATCTAGATTTAATCTAGATCTAATAAGGTATAGCTTTTATCTGCTAGCTTGGTAATTTTTTTACCTGTTACCTGATATTGGGTTTATTAAGAGAAAACTAAGTTCAAACCCTAATATTTGAGGTTGGTCTTGCCAGATAAGTTTAAATACTAACGAATATGCTGATTCCATTACTACATGGACATTCAGGAAGTTATTATTGCTCTTTATTTCAACATTCAAAATTGCGTTCAAGAAGATACCCAACAAAGCTGGCTAATCGGGCTTTTAAAAATAAATTCACAAACTTTAAGGATGAGTTTTTTTAATAAAATCAAAGGTGAAAGAAGAGCAGCGTCCATTTTGTGGAAGGCAATACTCATAAATTACTTTATTGAGGTATGAAAACCTAGGTTAGTAACGTTTTTTCATTATATATAAATTTTTTCAACGAAAACTAGACCTAAACAAACTATCATCATATTTAAACAAGCAATAAGAATTAAAAAACGAAGTATGCAGAAGGCAGCGGGCAATGTTTTTTTATGTTCAGAGATAGTCTATGAGATTACTTTTTTCCGAAATATGCGTCACCTCATTAGGTGTTTGCGATCATTATTGACAAAATCTCACTCTAGCTGATATCAGAAAAAATATGCTACTTTAATTGAAATCTCATTTCCAAGGTTTCGAGTAAAAAAAAAAACAAACTAGTTGTTCCGACAAAACCAACGTCTAGATTCTATCAGATATGGTAAATCATTTTTTAAAAAATTTTCATTGACACGATGTATTTCTGCGGCTGCAGTGTTTTCTATTAATTTACAACACAACTTACACTTTGGTGTGCATGGTCAGTATTTTAATGAACTTTCTGTAAATGCACTTTTCATTATACTTTGAGAAAGGGAAAAAAGCAGTACATTGGTAGCTTATTGTAAGTTATACAAGTAAAAAAGAAACTGTTATAGATTTCGACCCCTTTTTATCTAAAAAAAAATCTTAAAAAACGGTTTTGGCGTAAAACATATGGACATTCTTTTTTGGATAAGTAAGCAATTCGTCAAATTGTAATTTTTTTTTTTCAAAAGTACAAAACTACGCTTTGCTTTTTGGATTAAACTATATTTGGAGACTAAGTCATCAAAATCTTACAATTTTTTTCCAGAAAAAAGTTTAAAAGCTTTTGTGAGTACCTTGAAAAATGAGTTTTAATTTCAAAAATTTTCAATGTAGATAAAATCCTTCTTTTTCTGTAGTTTTAAACCCTAACATTGTCTCGCTTATGGTAAGATATATTTAAAGTCGTTGGTTTCTGTGGTCCTCATATGACATTGCTGTTTCAGTTGTGAAGAGCAAGCTGCAACTTTATTTGCATCCATTTATAATTATAGGCTCCTTAAGTTTTTCCCGCCCTTGGAAACTATTTTTATGAACGGCAGGCGCTACATCAATTCCCTCTTGCTGTCGGTGTTATCCTTATTATTTTTATTATGATTGTTATTATTATGGCTTTGATTATGATTATGATTATTATTATTATTATTATTATTATTTCTATTTTATCATTATTATTATTATTATTATTACTATTATTAATGTCATTATTATTATGATTATTATTTTTATTATTATTATCATCATCTTTATTAATTTCATTTTTTATTACTATTATTACTATTATCATTTTCATTACTATAATTATAATTATAGCTGTTATTATTAATACTAATATTACTATTTTTATTATCATTATTATTACTATTATCATTATTATAATTTTTATTATTGATATTGTTATTATAATTGTCATTATAAACATTATTATAATATTTTTGTTGTTATTGTTATTATTGTTACTATTTTCATGATTATTATTACAATTATTATTATTATTATTATTATCATTATTTGTTTTAATTGTTATTATTATTATTAATATTTTTATTATTATTATTATTATTTCGATATAATTATTGTGATTTTTATTATCATTATTAACGCTATTCTTATTATTGTTTTAGTTTTTATTACAATTACAATTGGTATTGCTGTTGTTATTATTATTATTCGCCCTATCTAAACGCAACATGTTTGAACAACATCCTTGTACAACTTTCCGGGACTTGTCGCAGAAATGGGTGAAGAGTAACCTAAAAAGTCAATGGTATTTTTTCAAGATTTTTGCGCCGGGCACAGTTTTGTATTTGTGTCGTGGGTACCCACTAAGGCTATCAACAGTTACGTTGGGGTTTGAATCGACCTGCTGGCTGTGTCTGTCCTCACAAGCTATGGAATTCTACTTTACGAAATAAGGTCAGCTGCAATTTGATAGACAATCAGAAAATATGGCTATGTTAAGCTTAGTAATACATTGGTCTCGGGGTTAATAATTTCGGCATAACAGAATCAGTTTTTTCGTCAATTTTAGAAGAAATTCTGAGTTGTTTTATGTTAACACAATGATTAGAAAAGAAAAATGTAACCCAAAGAAATGTTGCATATTTAATAAGATTGAAAATTAGCAACGGCAAGGTGAAGTGAAATGACTCGAAACTCAACAACTTGAAATATCTACCTACAAGGCACGGGGACATAAACTTAACCTATAACAGCCGTTAGTTTAATGGGCTTAAGAGACGCTTCTGACAAACGATTTTGATGGTTTCAAGAGAATTTAGTTCATGTTTTTTATATGTTGCCAAAATTTTTGTACAGCAAAAAATTACAATTAAAAGTTTTTTGAATTTGTTTTGGCACGACCAGTTGAACTCAATGAGCTGCCAGGCGTATACCGTGCTGTGCCTGGTGTGTCTCCAGAGAGATCTGACCTCGTTGGAAGTTTGAGCTCTAATGATGTGTGAGACTCCAGATCGGCCTTATTGTTACGTTATATAAAGTTCAATAAAGAGAACTCTGTTGCTTTTTTTTTTCTTTCGCGTCTTTTCAATTTGAATCCCAACGTTATAGCGTGTTTCTGAACACGTTGCTTGGTATTTCAGGTAATCTTGAAAAATTTTGTTTAAAACAAATCAAATTTAATACGCCTTATTTTCTCTATTGAGTTTTGTTTATTTTACATACTTGTCCATATTTTTTGTTACATTTTTTATGTTGCTGCAGTTGATGTCTCGGTTTTGTGGTTTTTGAAATTGAAGTCATAAGCATAACGTAATACACTCATTCTGAATCTGAGGGCCAGCAATTGATCCTTGAGAATGATTGTTTACACGCATTTCCTTTCCGCTCTAAAACATTAAATGAGTACTGGCTTTAGTCAGTGAAATATCTTGTCACTATGCTAGAGTAACGCGCTTTGTGTGCTGCTCCTCTGTCAGTTCAGAAGGTAATTGAGTTGGTAAAGGCCTGTATGGAAACCCATATAAAGCTCTGAAAGCATTAGTAGAGTTGGCGTTGTAGCAAAAAAAAACTCTTTTATTTTAGCTTATCTTTACGCATGTCCTTTAAAATTCAAGAACATGAAGATGCACAATATTGAACTTCAACTTCAAGCAACCATAGTTACTTGCTCTTGCAAAAAACGATCTTAAAGAAAAATATAAAGATAGGGCTATGATCGAGTCGAATTCAAAATAGTGAATTATGAATTAATTGTTAGAAATATTGGTATTTATTTCTCATCAATTAAGTGATATAAAGTTAGAGAGAAAAAAAACCTGCACAGTAGCTGTCTGCGTGATATTTTATTTCCTCATTACCCGGAAACATTGTCACTTAGGTTGGTGTGAACTTTTAGTTAGTTGACGCACTTAATTTGAAGATCTCTCTCTCTCTCCATCTCCCTCTCTCTCTCTCTCTTTCTCTCTCTGTCGCTCTCTGTGTCTCTCTCTGTGTCTCAGTCTCTGTCTGTCTGTGTGTCTCTCTCTCTATTTTTCTGTCTGTCTGTCTGCCTCTACCTATCTATGTATCTCTCTCTGCCTGCCTTTGCCTTATTCTGTCTCTCCCGATCTTTTCATCTCATTTAACTTTTTTGTTTGTCCGTATCTCTCATACACTCTTTCTCTCTCTCTTTCTCTCTCTCTTTCTCTCTCTCTCTTTTTCTTTCTCTCTCTTTCTCTCTCTCTTTTTCTCTCTCTATTTCTCTCTCTCTTTCTCTCTCTATCTCTCTCTCTCTCTTTATCCGTTCTTAAACGCCGTGATGCATATGGCCAGCTAGAGGTGAGCACTTGATTATTAAGTGAAGGCTCTTGAAATGGCTGCAACGCGAGTTTCATATCTACCCAAAGAGCTCTGTCTGGTTCAAACACACCAGTTTACACCTCAAACCTTTAGATCGCATCGTGAATCTTGTGTCTTTGTTTTAAGTCAGTCTCTAGACCTGCATAAACTCACATGGTTTTGGAGTTGTAGCTGTTGTTGTATTTTGTATAAGGATGCATTCGGTGGCGTCTGTAGGTTTCTACTGGGTGGCTGCTGCTGCTGCTGTTGCTATTGTGATTTCGCGTGAGTTGATAAAAGGTTATTGCCAAACTACTGAGGGAAATCAGGGATAGCAGTATAAATTATTCACTAAACTATTCATCCCTTCCACTGGACTCAAAGACTTTACCTCCTCTAATGCAGGATTTAATACACAGTTGTAATAAAAGCCATCGTCAGAAGCAAACGTCCTAAAGAAATGAAATCTATGTGGTTCTTAAAAAATTACGGCTAATTATTTTTTATTAAGAAGATTTTCTTGTATATGGTGATTATAGGAAATGGGAGGTATATAATAATTTCAGACCCAAGACAATGGTCGACGATATCAGTATGAGAAATTGCAATAAGGTAAAAACGTTTATAATAAATAATCAATACATTTGTATAGTTTCGTATATCGTGTTTTATTTCATCAACAGAGTTTGGGGCGCATGGAATGCCATTAGAGCTTGAGATTGTAACAGGTGAGTGAATACATAAAGATCATTTTTATTCATTTTTGTTTGTTTCTTAGGATGGTTTGAATCATTAAGTCGTTTTGAAGGTTTATATTTTTCTTTATCAGTTATAAATATAGCAAACTAGTGGTCTTAAATACATTCTTGTAATATTTCTTTTACTCAAATGAGGAAACAGCCAAATGAACCCTTTATCCTTTTTGCTTATTGGGATTGTCGAAAAGGAAAATAAATACAACTACTAAAATGAAAACTTTTTATACTTCAAAAAGAATGTAAACATGTTTTGAAATAAAAACTTTCATTACATTTTTTGAAAGAAGGAAATACTGTGTATTTAGTGGAAGAATGCGTTTCCAAATTATATTGAGTTTTTATTAATAGGGTCAAAAGTTTTTTTTTCTTTTCTTTTCTCTTTTAAATATTCCCTCTCTCTCTCTCTCTCTCTCTCTCTCTCTCTCTCTCTCTCTCTCTTTCTCTCTCTCTCTTCTATCTTTTCCTAAACATCTCCAGAATCTCGTGTCCTTCTCAGCCGTTTTTCTTCTATCTCTCTTCTGTTGGTATCCGCAGATCTCTTATATTCTCCTTATTAGCAAACTTTATTTTTTTTTGGCTAAAGCAAAATGTATATAGAACTGTAGGGTAAGTAAACCTATCTTGTCATTAGGGCTAATATACAGAGTTACACTATATTGCGTGAAGAAAGCCTTTAAAAATCTCCTGTTACGGTTAAGCTTTGAAAGTATTTGGTCATGTCTAAATTCAACGAATGTTTAATGCCCGTTCATTGCGAATCGGTAAGTGTACCAACCTCATTTAATGCTTCGCGCTTCAAATTTATCAGCACATCTAGAGAAAACTGTGTGGTGAGTGAAAGTACCTACAAGAGTCCTGCTTAGATAAAATGTGCTTCAAAATTACCAGCCAATACAACTCAAGCTTAGAATGTTTTTGGTTTTGAATTTTTAAAGTCCCTGTCAACTTCGAGGTTATATCAGTGGCGGCGCTGGGGATAGTTGAAAGCATGCTGCCACGCTGTGATATAAGAAGCACTTGCGTACACCATACCCATTCACCATACACTGACACCGGGCCGACCAGACTTATCAAAGTATGGATTATAGTCTTCCACCGCCGAGGGCAGTCCCAAGACTTTACACATTTCCCCTGCAGGCCAATCCACACCAAAACAAATTCACCTCATGTTTCAGAGCACTACGGCACTCAAATACTAATATTCTAAAAATTTCAAGCACTGCCTAAAGCCAGGTACCTATCTTACAGGTGGGTGGACCAAGGAAAGTGGGGATTAATTGCTTTCCTAAGGCAGTTACAATATGCGTCGTGGTTGGGAATAGAACCCGCGACCGCCGTATCACAAGTCCGACGCGCTAACCACTGAGCCACGCTGCTCCACACTTAACACTAAATCCATAATACCAGACACTAAGCGGATCAGCCGCTGATACCAATTTTAAAGTCCTTGGTTTAACTCGGCCGAGGATCGAATCACGCACCTCCCGATCTCTGAGCGAGTGTCTTACCGCTAGGCCACAGAGCGGGTTGAGAATGAAAGACATGAATAAAATCTGGCCACATAATTAATTTCACCATCCTGCCCACAGGTTTTACAAATTGTAGAAAGTATTTTCCATTCCTTGGTGGGGCCCAATAAAACAGAAAACTTATTTTTAAGGTTTATAAAAATTTTTCCAAGCGTCACAGTATTCTGCTTGAATACTTTTCTTTTTCTTTTCATCATGAACAGAGCAGCCCATAACATTCGCCCTTCTACCAGATGATACGGCCGAGGCAACACAGACCCCCACCAGTTCGGACACGACAATCGCCGGGGGCTTTTCTGGTCAGATAGCATTTTAGATAGTTGTTACATCGTAAACTCTTTCTCTTTCTCTCTTTCTTTCTTTCTCTCTCTCTCACTGTTTGTCTCTTTCTCTCTTTCTCTCTATGTATATATATGTCTGTTTGTCTGTCTGTCTGACTTTCTCTCTCTCTCTCTCTCT
>BMAT01005015.1:0-10521 GCA_019649035.1 Elysia marginata
CCTTTTTGTTGAAAAATACTCTTTTAGGGGGTGGCTTGTACACTTTTCTCTTGTGCTGGGTTGGCAGCTCTGCTTTAGTCTCTAAAACTGATTGTTTCTGAGGAGTTGGTAGAAAACTATTAGGCTAGGCAACAGGCAAATATCTATCAAACACTTTGGAAGTAAATTAAACTATTTGACTGGAATCTGAATTAGAATTGGCCGACTCAAGGTGCACTCTGTACTATTGTTTACAGTAATCACCTCTGTTACAACATGACGTTCTACAATGACAAGTTGATCGCGTCTCTACTAAATAATCTTTTGGACAATGATAAACAACCCTTAAACCCTTCATTCATCAATGTTAGTATTTCCTAAACATGTTTGCGCCATATCCTTATCCCAATATGTTTTTTTAGCTTAGTTTTTACGTGTGCAAGGCTTGTTTTTAGTGAAATAGCCTTTTCCAAACTTTAAACCCATTTTTCTATGTTTTTACATTTTGCGATTCATCAGCTTTAAATGACCATAACTCAGCAACTAATAGAGGTATTTGAAAATTTCAAAGTGCTGCATACTCAGGACACTCTAAGCTTTCCACCCATATAAATATCTCTATAAGCTATATTTCCGTCAAAACCATGATTTTCCTGGGCCCACACACATATACATAGTGTTACATTTACCCCTAACTACCATACTTTTTTGTTTTTGTTAACAATTTAATTCACTGTGGGTGGCCTTTTAGCATTGTTAATGCCAGAATTTGTATGTCATTACATAGTCATACGGTTTCATCTATAAACACAGTTTTTTTTGTCTCAAACATACTGGTTTTACTTATTTAATGGTCTGCCATTATGCAGCAATAGTTCTTGCTCATTTTCAACTTGCCAAGGACCTGGTAAGGCATTGCTCACGACCATCACTCATGTTTTTTTAAATTTTTACAGGAGAAGTCATCCGTGAAAAAGATAGGTGTCCTGATTGTAAAGGCAAGAAAGTTATCAACGAAACAAAGATTCTGGAAGTGCATGTGGACAAGGGAATGAGAGATGGGCAAAAGATTCCATTTAGAGGAGAAAGTGATCAGCAGGTCAGTAATTAAAGGATGCAATGTTTGTATGAAACATAGTCCCCTATTTTGAGTATGGACATTAGAAGTGTTTTGTTTGGTGAAGAAATGTGTGTAAATAGCCTTTCTCAAGGACTAAATGTCAACCTGCCGAAAGCAGGCCTTAAACCCCCTGACCTCTTGGTCCGAAAGCCGAGCGACAATCACTAGACCACTGCGCCCCAAAGTTAAGCATCATCCTTTTAAATGTGTAGTAATGATTCTTAACAATAATTATAACACCCAGATGTTGAACGATAAAAGCTAATATGTTAGTAGAGTCTTTAAATGGATTAAATTAACTCAAAGTTGTCATCTTTTGCAGTCAAAATGCCTTGACTTTGCAAGTGAGCAAAGATAATGAAATCAGTTAATTAAAGTATCTAAGAAAGGGCTAACCTCCAGCTTAGCTTAACCCCACCTATAGCGCTGGCCGCCACCCAATTGGACCACAGTATTGTGTACCTATATTGCTTTCGTTGTGTACTTTTGATAGCTTAGTAACCCTGAAAATCTTGACTAAGCCTCTTCTTCTTTTAGAGGAGATCTTAAGCGTTATTTAGGATATTTTTATTTCACTTTTTGTCAACAAAGCCGAAGCGGATCCGTTGAAGTTGACCGTTTTTCAGTACGATTCGCACACATTTCTAGACCTAGATTCTAGGTCTAGATCTTCCTATGTTCGATATAGACGATTTTACCTTCTCTTCTTCTTTTGAAGTAGATCTCAAGCGTTATTTAGGTTATTTTCATTTCACAAGTGGGTCCGTTGAAGTTGACATGTTTTCAGTACGATTTTGCACAGATTTCTAGACCTAGATTCTAAATCTAGATCTAGCTCTGTCCGTTATGGATGATTTACCTCCCATTTCTTAAGGACAGGGCTTTAACTTGGCTGGGTGGGCCTAGGGGGGATTGAGTCAAAAGTACCTTTTTTTTGTCCTCATAATTTTGTATTATCTACAACAGGTTTGTCTTCTTTCTGCAGGCTTACCTTCTGTGCTTCAAATATTCTGTCTTCGAGTTGCCTCTCAATTCCTCATTATTTATTTGATTTCCCTATAAGTTTTATCCTCCTCTTTCTCATAGTCTACATCTCTCTCCTCCCTGCCTCTCCCTCTCTCTCTCTCTCTCTCTCTCTCTCTCTCTCTCTCTCTCTCTCTCTCTTGACACAAAGTTTTATTAGCACAGTGCTATTCTCTCTTTTTTGTATGATAGAATTTTCAATTAAAAAAATTTGAAGTTGATCCTTTTTTTCTTTCTTTTTCCAGCCAGGGGTTGAACCAGGGGATGTGATAATTGTTTTGCAACAGAAAGAACATGACGTGTTTACAAGGAAAGACTCAGATTTAGTTATGGACTACAATATAACCCTAACAGAGGCACTGTGTGGTTTTCAATTTGTAATCAAACATTTAGATGGGCGAGATCTTGTGATTCACAGCCAACCAGGAGAGGTTATATGTCCAGGTATTCCATTTTTTTAACGAATTGAACTGCTAAGGAGTAGTCGCAGATTTAATGTTTGTTTTGAGCATCAAGCACTAAAAATAATTTTTTTTCTTCTAACTTTCAGTACATATCATAGAATAAGGCTTGTGCTAGCATTGCAATGATTTGTTTACATAGGTAGATTTTACTTACATATACATGGTTATCCTGCCATTTTATACTAAATATTGTGTCCCGCTCCTATGTTTTTGTAAATTGAAGGATATTTTTATCATGTTTAGAATCACTTACATGTGTTGCTACTTTTATTTCAGGTTTTGGCAGAATTTAATTTTTGAAAAAATGTGTTCGTTTCTCAATTCACCTCTTAGATACATCCGATGTAAAACAACTTTTAAAAATGTTTTGAAAGGGTTGCCAAATTGTCTAAATTAGCCTTTTATTTGTAAGTCAAATAATCCCAATAAAGCAACGCTGTTGAAATTTTTTTATTTATTTTCATTGTTTTTGTTTTTCAATGAGATGATGTGGATGAAAATAGGGACATTAGCTGAGAGTCATAGTAAAAATTGGGTATTGTTTAGATTTATTTTTAACATCTGCTACGAAGTAAAAGGTAGAAATTTGATATTACTCGAAGGAATCTATTTTGAGACACACACATTTGTATTTTTAATGGTTTTTTTTCAGCCTTTTAAAATGTTGGTGTTGCTTCTAAGATGTGTTGTTTGTTTTTGTAACTCCTGGGTGTGGTTGCCTAAAACTAATGATTTAGCACCTTAAAGGACAAACCTTTGTTATGACCTTAGTTTATCTCTGAAAATTTCCTCACTCCTAAAGGATAAAGAATATACACAGTTGAAATATGCTCTGAAACTAGTGAAAATACTTTATTTTAATATGTTTTTTTTTCCCATTTCTTACTGCAGGTAAATTAAAAATGGTTCCTGAAGAAGGAATGCCAAGACACAGAAATCCTTTTGACAAGGGAAACTTGTATATAAACTTCAACATTACCTTCCCTGAGAAAAACTTTGCCTCTGAAGCTCAGCTCAAGGTTTGTACTTAAACTTTTTCTCTGTTGTTGTAGCTATTATGTGTGTCAGCCAAGTCTCAATTTCAGTGAACATTACTTATGTGACTATGTTTATTAAACCATTTTGTATGGAGTGTTGCTACATTTACATGTCAAAGTATACATCTTAAAAACTACTAGAGAGCCCACAACTTCTGTTTTCAATTTGCCTAAACAAGGTTAGTGCATTTTTAGGAACACAACACAAAGTTTTAATCTTTTAGAAAACTGAAATGCATAGATCTGGATCTAGAACATGACCAAAGCATCACAACTGCATGTGTTAAATGTAGCAGCTCTACTGGATCAAAGCTGCATGATAAACAGTGTTATCAGTGAAGGGTGGAATATCATCATATGACTGTAGTGTTTAGTGTTTAAAGTCTAGACATAGAATTTTACATTGAAATCTACTTTGATGGACGCAAACAACAGAAGTGTTTTGGTTTTGAAAGGCCTATATAAATAAAGCTCAAAGCTTTATCTATAGAGTAACCAATCACATAGTTAAAGATTATAGTACCCAAGTAACCTAATACAAACTCAATATTGATTGATTTTTTTTATGTATACGCTGAATTTTGGTTCGAAATTAATGTTACATTGTTTTTGTTTTTTTAATTTATTGATGCTATGAGCGCATTATTTAGGCTCAATGAGTATGATTTGAGTCTTGTATTGATAAACATTCACAAAATAAATCTGCAGAACTCGTTTTCCGCAGCTAGTGCTAAAATGATTTGTCAAGCATGAAAAAACAAGGCTACAGCAAAACCCAATCTTTTTAGTAAAAATTAAAATGCATTAATGTATAGTTTTGGTAGTGAGTAATCTGTACTTTTATAGTACAAAATGCACCGACTACCCACTGAAGAATCTTAGAATTGTTTTAATAATGATAGAATTTATTCTGTTCCCTATATATTTAAAAAAAATTTCTTAACCTTTTTTTCTAAATTTAAATAAGAGGGTTATTTAAGATATCACCATACATTATATGTAGCCTATAAGAACTTTTCAGCAGATATTTCTCACGTTTACATAAGTAGCATAATGACTATTTGGCCCCTTTTATTTTATGCAGCTTTAGTTCAAGGGGCATTAAAATTTATTTTTGCATTTTAAATGATTTTCCTGGGCATAGCATTGTACACTGAAGTTCTAACAAAGTTGTTTATATATCTCTTTACATAAAATTTCTTATGCTGGTGGAGATATTCACACAGAATAAAATGATGGAAATATTCCTGTAATTTGAACAATATTGAGCTTAAAAAAATATGTGATTTTTTATTTCATCACTTCCAGATGTTAGAATCTGTTCTGCCACCCCGACCACACACAGAAATTCCCACCGGTGAAGATGTAGAGGAAGTAAACCTGGTGGAATTTGACTCCAGCAGAGGAGGTATAGGAGGAGGAGCCCGCTCAGAGAGTTATTTTGAGGATGATGATGATGACCATGGTGGACAGCCACGCATGCAATGCCAACACCAGTAGTATACAGTACATATTCTGTCTTAATTAAAACCAAAACAACTCCAGTGCACTCCAACGCTTAAATGAAGCTTGGCCTGGCCAATTTTCTTAAATGGAATGGTCAGCAAACTTAATTCACAGATTGATATTTGGCCAAAGTTTGAGTAGGGATCACTGACGTTGTTCTAGTTTTTGTGCAACAGAATGATTATTTGCATACATCTGTTGGCTTGTATATAAATCCCAAACTTTGTGCAAATGAGGGATCTTTTTATGAGATTTATTTAAAAGAAAAAGAAAGATCAAACTGATAGTTTGTGTGTGACTGTGTAAATTAAATGGAGCAACCATTTGTGCAAACTGTAAGATAAATGTCCATTATAGACCATAAGTTTTGTTACCTTTTTTCTATTTTAACATTATTATTATTATTATAAAGACATAAAACAAGACACTTTATTTTATGCACTATGTATCACTACAAATATCAATGCAGAAGATAAGATTCTTTAAAACCTGACATCGTAAGAGACTGGTATGATGAGGCAAAAAAGAAATGTTTACGGTTAAGGTTTCTGGAAAGCCAGCTGTGACTGCTCCTCCTCATTTTCTTTTGCTTGTAACATTTTAAATTTGAACCCATAGTTATCAAATCATGATTAGGTAGCCTTCAAACAAATCAAAATGGTATGCCATTCTTAGGTTCACCAATTCAGATATGACTCTGCTTCATATCGTTGCTAAACCAAAAATTATTTTTAGGGGAATGTGGCTAAAAAAAACTTTTTATGTGAATATAGAGACAGAAGTGTGTTAAAATTGAAAAAAAAATTACATGCATTAATTTTTTTTTTGGTTTAGTGAAAAGATCAGTTAAGTAATGTAGGGTCAACGAGCAGCAAACATTTAGACCTTTTAGTTTTCAGTACAATTTTACAGTAAAAGATGTGCACAGGGTGAATGCAATAGTAAATCATAATTAATATACTTTTCTTGGTGTAAAATCTTGAAATGTTTTTAGTTTTCTTGTCACCCTGAATGAATACTTTCATCAGCCAAAGTTATTGATGTGCATAGCCTATCGTTATTATTCCATAGGGTACATATGAATTTTACAAGTATTTTGTATTTGAACCCAAGTTGAACTGTGTAGCGCTATGTACCTGTACTGTTCCATTTCTCTTGGGACCTAAAAGTTTATTCAAATTTAATGTTTTGGCATACTATGTTTGTGAACCTAAATGAATGATCATCCAATCCTCAAGGATACCATCTTGAATTGGTTGATAGCGATGAATGTACTTCAAACTATTTGCAATACTTATCCTGCAAAAGCTGCTTTTGTGACCTATTCAACTTCAGACTTTTCATTAGTGTGCATAAGAATATAGTTTTAACAAAGCTGAACTGGTATATTTTTCATAAAATTCAAACTTAAACATTTTTCAGTAAGTATCTAATATTATTTGGTGTATCTGGTATTGATTTTTTTTTCCATTTTAGGTTGAAGATTCATTTAGGGTCATATGTCTTGTTACCCTTTCATTGCTGTACCTCCATTTGAGATTGCAAAGGGAAATTGACATTTAAAAAAAAAAGTTCTGCTAGGGAAGGGTGGTTTTTTTTTTTGTTATCCATGATGTAGTTTGTAAAAAGATATGAAGTTTTAGTTTTATCTCTTTGGTTTCCATAAATGAAACTTAACCTAAGAAAAAACAAATATCAAAGTTTACTGGAGCTGCAGCAACCTTATCAACATATCTGTGTGATTTATCTACATCTTTTCACTTGATAGTACATGGCATATATTCAAAATGTTTTAGGGTTCCTCTTTCAAAGGAGGATATTTGTTGACTACAATGTAATTTTTTTTTTATTATTTTCATATTAAACTATGTCTTGATCAAATGTCAGTTAATTTAAAAAAAACAACCTATGTGTGTCTCAGTAATGTTATGTATATCTAAGCACCGATTTAATGACTTTTAAGTGACGCAGAAGCTCATGAAATTGTTACGACTTGCGGGGGGTTAATTTGTTATGCTTTGTCTAGTCCTCTCCATTTCTTCAGCATTGCAAGATAAAATGAACAAAATCTTCAATGGAATCCTTTCAAACTGAAATTCTTGGGACTGTCCTGTCCTATTTAGTAACAGCAGATTTGGGTAATTTCTAGAAGGAAAGTCTTGTAGGTGCTAAAAGCCATTATTTTTTGGGAGGGAAGAAGGGGGGTGTGTGGCTTTTATGCATGTAGTTTTTGTTTACAGGGGTTCTATAGTATTTGCTTATGATGACATATGTGGAGTTATTTTATCTGTCACTTTCACCCCATTTCTCCTAAATATAGCCAGTGCTGGGAAAAAAAAAGTAATAGTTAGTTGAGCATTTATTTTTTAGGGTAGGTTTACATTATTTTTTTTTGTATAAAGACATTATGGAAACTTTCCTGATGCAATTTCTTATTGATACCCAAAACATAATATTGCCTAAAGTCCATTATCTTTTGATCAAAATGTTCCATTTTGTTGAAAGTTCTGCATTTGCAGTAAAATATGCCCCATTTTATTGAGAGCTATGTTTTTTTAGTTTTTTTTTAGGTAGCTTCACATGTTTTGTAATGTCTTAATCATATGGAAAGTCGTTTGAGCGAACGGGACACAACTGTTTTCAATAGCTTGCCATCGCAATTGCATTCTTATAATTTACTTTTCTTACTTTAGTTATACAGCTTTTAAGTTTGTCCTTCCCTCTCCTCCCCCCTCCCCCCACCTCTTTCTACATGCATGTCAACATTTGTGTCCTCATTTAGTTACTCTTGCTGCTTTTAATTTTTATTCTCTTCTTTTTTTGTTTTATGTGAACCTGCTTCTTAAGCCTTTCTTAATTCTCTCTTGTGTGTCCGTAGCCATTAGGTTGAAGTTACTTGTACTGTAGTCTTATCACAGACTTCTATTTGGGATTTATTTTGAATGTTTGGGCGTAAATGCTCCTATTTATATGGTGTACATATAAATTATGAAATAAAAGACATGCCAATGATTCAATTGAATTTTCGGTTTTGTTTTCTTGGAATGCTGGTGTATGTTGTCTAATGTGGAATGATCATTTTAGAGGGACTTCCTGAAAAATAGTTTTATTTGGAGATTACTTGTTTAATTGAATTGCAAGGCTCATGTAAAAATATGTATGGGTTTACCTGAAATGGCTTCTTTGAAAAATATGGCAATAGTAATATCCTTTAAAATACAGTCCAATCCGAATATTTTGTACCATACCCCACAGGAATGAAATTCTCAGCATGCATTTAGACTCTTGGCAAATTGACAGGGCTGCCTTCAATTTTAAATATGGATAAATTGCAACTTAGGACTCGCCAAATTGCCCATGGTGCAGAGAAGTACAGACCACATAGTCGTCCACTACCGAATAAATAAACTTGATGAGGGATATAATACAGTAAAGACAGCAGATAATACATTCACAACCCAGATAAACAATATCGAATTGGAGGTGTAAACCACTATGTGTACTTGTGATATGCATTGAAAAAGGACACACTAAACTGAAGATGGTAAATACCAAGCAAGAAATTTTTTTGAGTTAACCATCCTTAGTTTATTTTTCTTTGGACTTGACTGAATTCAATTTCTCTCCCCCCCACCCCCCCCAGCAAATAAAGGTCAGCTTTTTTTATAACTAAGGCATCATAAATACATGTAATTGGTAATTTTATGCAATTTAAGTCTGGAAGCTAAGAAAAATGTGTAACACTAACAGTATTGTTCTTAAAAGTTTCAATACTTCTTAGTGTATGAAACGGAACGTCTTATCTCATAAGGACTACGGTATTTGATTTTAGTTGGTTTGATTGTTTGAATTTTAACGTCTCTTTTCAACTACAAGGTTATATCAGAGATGGTGCTTGGGACAATTGAAAGCGTGCTGCCCCACTGTGATGTACGGAGCGCTGCATACACCACACCCAGTTACATTATCCTGACACCAGGCTGACCAGACTTTGCACTAAATCCATAATGCCAGACACCAGGCGGATCAGCAACTAATACCAATTTTAAAGTCCTTGACTCGGCCAGGGATCGAACCCGTACCTCCCGATCTCTGAGCGAGTGTCTTTACCGCAAGTCCACAGAGCCGGTCTATTTTATTTGAGATGCATAAAAATATTTATAGGTGATATTTTTAGAAAAGCACTTTGCTGAGCTTTTAAGAGTTTCCAAAAGAATTGCATTTAAGTACCAAAACTGTAAGGGTATTTAGGTATTTTTGTGCTTTAAAATATAAGGAAAAAGAAGAAAAATATCTTTCAAGGAGCTTTGTGTCCGATTTCAAATTCAGGGTAAAAGTGTTAGCAAGACTGCTGTCAAAGTGATAATATGTAGGTTGGTTTTGAGGTAAATTTTTTTTTGTTCAAGAGGTCGCAACTGAGGTGAAAAGACGGGCGCATAAAATGGTTTTTCACTTAAGTTGGTGTAATTGAATAAATCCCCTTGGAATTGGCTTAAACACAGCGATGCTACTTTCTCTCGAAATCACTAGGAATCACTAGGAATCACTTGAAATCACTTGGAATGACTAGGATTCACCAGCAATTACTCTAGGAATCACTTGGAATCACTAGGAATCACTGAAATTTACTAGGAATCACTCTAGGAATCACTCTAGGAATCGCTTGGAATCACTAGGAATCACCAGAAATATCTCGAAATAAAATTACCAAATTTTTCACAGACTGTCTTTGAACCCCTAGAAATCGGTAAAAAAACATTTGGGATCACTAAAAAGTCCATGAAAATCCGTTCGTATACCTCAAAAGACAATTAAGCCTAATTAGCCATCAATGTAAGTCTCAGTACGTCTAAATTCTAATTATTTCTTGAACCGTTATACCGTGTTCTGACAGAGGAGCAATGAGACTTGGGAAAGGGATATTTTTACAGAGTGTTTACAGATACGGTAACCGCGAGGCCAAGTGTATGTTAGGAGTGCATTATGACTTCTTTTCTCTGTGCTGCAACACATGGAAAAATTGTCTTCACTGCTCTGCATCTGATATGATCTTACTAGGTTTTCTAAATAAGGTTGGCATGCGCGCTGGTGCAAGTGTCCGCTTTGGAATGATCTGTAGTTTTTTCAGACCGTTCACCGCGCGGGTGAATGTTTTGGTCATTCTTATAAGGAAACGTTCACAATCGATGTCGACCAAATTTGGGCAAAAATTGCTCCCCACACCCGCCTTGCCCACTTCTACTACTTTGAAGTCTTGTATTAGTGATGAAAGCAGAATAGATAAAGTAGAAATAGTAGTAGAGACTAACAGTTAGTAGCCTAGTAGAACTAGTAGTAGTAGTAGTACTGTAGTAGTAGCGGTGGAGGTACATAGTAGTAGTAGTAGTAGTAG
>BMAT01005015.1:61395-73871 GCA_019649035.1 Elysia marginata
GCTCCACACAGCTTCGTCTAACCTGCTCGCTTGTCACGCCGGAAGTCCCAATTTGTCGTTTCTTAGTAATGTACAGGTACTTACATAGGATTGCATATAACTCAAAAGTTATGGATCTTGAAAATCTTTTGATAGTTTTAACGTGTAGTGGAGACTGTACTCAACTCATATATGATGAGCTTTTCTAATTTTTAAAGTGTTTTGGTGTCTCGATCCGACTGTAAATAGCTTACCAACTTTGGGCGTCGGTGTCCTCTTGAATTTAAAGTTTAAATATTGTACCGAATTTCAATATTAAGATATGAATCTTAAAGGCCTTTTGATAATACTTTTGTGTAGATTGGTCTGTCTTCAACTTACAAATCAAATTTTATGAAAAATTTTCAGGTGCTCTGGAGTGTACAATCGACTGTAGTTACTCAAAATGGTTTGATTTTGTCGTATTCTACAGGTATGTAAATCGGATTGCCTTTAACTCAAAAGTGATGTATCTTGAAAATCTTTTGATAGTACTAGCGTGTAGTGTAGAATGTACTTAACCTATGTATGATGAGCATTTACAATCTTTTTAGTGTTTCCGTATCTCTACTCGACTGTATATATGACTTACCAAGGTAGATGGGAGTGTCTTTAACCCACATATCAAGTTTTATGACAATTTATTGGGTGTTCTGGAGTCTACTTCCGACTGTAGTTACTCAAAAAGGTTTGGTTTTGTCGTATTTTAAAAATGTAAAAGTATGTACCTGGCATTGCCTTTAACTCAGCAGTGATGGATCTGGACAATCTTTTGATAGTACTAGCGTGTAGTGGACACTGTACTTAACTCATAGATGATGAGCTTTTTTAATCTTTTAAGTGTTTTCGTTACTCAACTCGACTGTATATCATAACCTACCAAGGTTAATAATTGGCGTTCCTTTGGGTGTAAAGTTAATACTTTGTACTGAGTTTCAGTTAAAGGATTTGAATCCCAAATGGCCTTTTGATAGTAGGCCTAGTTGTGTGTATTTTAGACTGTCTTTATCCCACATATTAAATTTTATGACATTTTTTGTGTGTTTTGGAGGCTACATCCGACTGTACCGTACCGGGTACTTGCTAAAAAGGGTATAAGTTTGTCTATTTTAATAATTTGATAATGTGATTGACTTTAACTCAAAGGTGATGGAACTTGAGAACCTTTTGATAGTGCTGGCGTGTATTGAGACTGTCCTTAACTCGCATAATTATGATGAGCTTTTACAAACTTTTAAGTGTTTTTGTCTATACTCGACTGTATTTAACTTAACAAGGTTTAGTATTGACGTTGTTTTGGATGTATAGTTTAAATTCTGTTCTGCATTTCAGTCAAAAGTTATGCATCTTGAACGCATTTTGAGAGTACTAGTGTGTAGTGCAGACTGTCTTAAACTCACATTTTCAAATTCCATGACAATTTACTAGGTGTTCTGGAGTCTACATCCGACTGTAGTTACTCAAAAGGGTTTGATTTTGTCGTATTTTAAAAATATAAAGATATGTACCTGGGATTGCCTTTAACTCAGAAGTGATGGATCTTGATAATCTTTTGATAGTACTAGCGTGTAGTGGTGACTGTACTTAACTCATACATGATAAGCATTTTCAATCTTTTGAGTGTCTTTGTGCCTAAAATCGACTGTTTATAACTACTAAGGTTGGGAATTGGTGTTCTCTTGAATGTAATATTAATACTTTGTACTGAATTTCAGTTAAAGGATATGAATTTTAAATGGCCTTTTGATAGTACATGTGTGTAGTTTAGACTGTCTTTATCCCACATATTAAATTTTTGACATTTTTTGTGTGTTTTGGAGTCTACATCCGACTGTAAGTTCTCAAAAGGGTTTGATTTTGCCGTATTTTAATAATGTACAGGTATAAACCTGAGGTTGCCTTTAACTCAAAAGTGATGGATCTTGAAAATCTTTTGATAGTACTAGCGTGAAGCGGAGACTGTACTTAATTCAAATATGATGATCTTTTACAACCTTTTAGGTGTTTTCGTGTCTATGCTCGACTGTATTTAACCTGTTAAAGTTGGGTACTGACGTTCTCTTGGATGAAAAGTTTAAAGATTGTTTTGAAATTCAGTCAAAAGTTATGCATTTTGAAGACCTTTTGAGAGTACTTGCGGAAAGAGTGGACTAACTCTAGCTCAAATATAAACTTTTATGACAATTTTATAGGTGCTCTTGAGTCTACATCTGACTGTAGTTGCTCCACCCTGTTTGATTATGTCGTGTTTTAATAATGCACATGTTTGTACTTGTGATAGCCTTTAACTCAAAAGTGATGGAACTTGAGAACCTTTTGATAGTGTTAGCGTGTATTGAGACTGTTTTTAACTCGCATATGATGAGCTTTTACAAACTTTAAAGTGTTTTTTTGTCTATACTCGACTGTATTTACCTTAACAAGGTTTAGTTTTGACTTACTTTTGAATGTACAGTTTAAAGATTGTTCTGCATTTCAGTCAAAAGTTATGCATCTTGAACGCATTTTGAGAGTACTAGTGTGTAGTGTGGACTGTCTTAAACTCACATTTTCAAATTCTATGAGAATTTACCAGGTGTTCTGGAGTTTACATCCGACTGCAGTTACACAACAAGATTTAATTTTTTTGTGTTTTTTTTTTTAATGTACATGTTTGTGCCTAGGAATTGTTTTAACTCAAAAGTGATGGATCTTGAAGATCTTTTGACAGTACTAGCGTGTAACGTAGGCTGTCCTTAACTCACATTCTACAATGTTGAAATTTGAAAATAAAAATTGCTTAGCACGGTACGAAAAAAAAAACAAACAAAAAAATCAACGATCAGTAAAATAACCGGAAACACTCCCCCTTTCCCATTTTTGAAGATGACAACAAGCTGCCGAAGCTGGCAAAGAACTGTAGGCAAAGTAAATTTTAAAAATTCTTAAAATTTACAAGTTTTATTCGCTAAAAAATTTAGGTCTAGATCTAGAAACTTGGCCCCCAACCACACTAACTAGGTTTAGATCCATACCTCACTAGATCTAGGTCTAGACATAATCTAGATCTTGATATCTATTTGAAATGATATGCTCAGTTTGTGAGTTTATAATGATCATGATGGGATTGTGAAGATCTAGATCTAGATTTCTAGATTCTAGATCTAGTCTGTAGATCAATATCTAGATCTTGACAAGATTCTAGTTCTAGATCTAATAAATATGGCACTTTTAAACATTTGCACTGTCGCTCGAGACTTTGCCAGGTCAATAAAGCTTGAGAAGTTGGTTATTGGACGAACTTAGAAATTAGCCTCTAGACCTATTTAATATTATTATTATAAAGCAAGGAGCCTTTCTGTAAACATGGCCCATTCTGGGCCTGGCATGTACTCAAATATTTATTAGCCTAACTCACTGGTCAGTGTGCATTTAATAAGGGAAAGGCGTGGAGTACTTAAGCCAGGTGTGGCTTTGTTGTTGGCCTGTCGAATGATTAGTCACATTTAGTGAGAGGCGCTGGAGGCTAATAAAGATTATAAATACATTTAATTATATCTAGAAATCTAAGTATGTACACACTGTGTTGATTTTTTGGCTAACTCCCCTTTGCAGTTCATGATTTCTGTTGTTTGTAGGAACTTACTTGTACGGTCCTGTTCTACTGTATAGCTAAATCTCGCCATGGCTTCTTGGTCTCATTCACACATTTCAGAATTTATCAAAATTATACAGAACCAAGGAATCTCTGTGGAAAATTTAATCACCACTGTACAGCAATCGGTTACAAAAAGAAGGTGCGTACAATAGAATGTTGGAATTTGTGCGCACATTTGACCGTGAAGCTACAAAAGAAACCATAGTAAAAAAAATCAGCACCCACCGGACATCTATCAGAAAAGAGTTGAAGAAAGTCAAAGCATTCAGCATTTCAGATAGTCTGGAGCAAGAACTTGATAAATGGCAGCACAGGTCTCAGGAATGATGCAGCTCAGTGACTGCGGTGAAATGCAACTTGCAAATTTAAGATCTTGGTAATTAGCCCCTGTTGCTAGGTACCGTAATGTCACGATAAGCCTTTCGTGAGCGCTTATTGGAGCTCTGAAACGAGTTGTCTATCTCTCGATTTTTGGTTCTACCAGTCTGAGTAGGTCCATATATACTTCTTCTTCCATTCGAAGAAATGTGTGGACATCATCTGGGTAAGGTCGCAATTCATCAAACAAAGTTGCATGACCCAACTGGCCACGTTTTAGTAGCTAATCTTTGGTCCAAATTAATCTCTTTTTCTTCTTTTTCTCAACTGCTAATATAGTATAAGCAGCAAGTAAATCTAGCTCTTCTTCATCAATGAAATGCGCCATGGTAGTGATATAGAGGACACGAATGCTACCCAGCATGCTTCACAATAAGCCTATTTGACAATGATTAAATTTAATGATAACTTTTGTGTGCTTCAAAGTTCATAAAGCACACGAGGCGACACAGGCGCTCAAGGCAGCCCTTCACGTGCTGACAGATTGGCATTAAAGTTTCACCTCTAGTGTGGATGGCATGAGTTGGCGCAGTTAAAACCACAGTTAAACCCACATGGGTTGGAATGTAGATCTGGATTGGCCTTTACTGCATTCGTGAAACTTCGCCCACCGCGGGTCTAGCCAACGGACGATCGGTCAAGGTCGGAACTGATGATGAGGGCACAAGACACGGCGCGAGACCTAACCCTGTCTCAACGGAAGACCGCATTATATTGGCCTATTGTACTTCGATTGAATTGATGGTCGGCACCGTTTTTTTTTGTCACCCGAATTTATGTAATTACCATTATATTCTCAACAAAACAAAACAAGGGCATGGCAAAAATTGCCGCGGTTGACCCTCTGATTTTTAGGGCATTACGGCAGATTGCCGCTGTCTATTTCAAGCCCTGTAACTCTCTCCCATCTCTACGTCTAATAAGACTAATTTAGGAATCGATTTAAATCACTCTTCTGAGAGTCTTTTGTAAGGCAGCTTATAGCAAGTGCAACTGTTAAGAGTCCTAAGTGTTATATACCATTTTGATGGCTTTCATCTTAAATGTTTTATTATTATAATATCACATCATATTACACAATATCACCTACTTTTGTTACTAAAAATAGACTTTTCACACCATTAAAATGGGATAATGAAAAAAATCATAATGAACTAAAAAAACAACACTTCACCTTTGTCCAAATCTAATTTTTTAACTTTGAAAATGATTACTATCTCATTCTTGACTTTTGACAATTTTTTTTTAATGGGCAATGATTTTTTAATAACTACATTCAAGATGGCAGGAGACTGATAACAAGGAAACAACATTTTTGGGTCTAATTCACTCAATACAAAATTAAACCAAAATGTTTCTGTTGATTTCCGAGGGTTCATTTAGCTTTTTTATTCATAGGAAATAAGTTTCTGCTTTCATTGATAATTTTTTCACTGATGGCATCATTGATAACTGGTGATGGAAATATAGAAGAGAAAGGAAGAGAGTTAAGACTTCTCAATGTATTGTATGATTAATAAAAATGTATTTAGTGAAATGGCACAACTGAACCATTCCAAGCGGACTAAGTGACATACCACTGTCCTCAGGCTCAAGGGAAGAGCTGTAACCATGTGACATATTCTAAGGTATCAACCAGTCAAATCATGCGTATCGTAAAGCTGATGATAAATGTGAGGCGGATAAAGATTGGAGGGGAACAAAATATTTATCCCGCATCACAACTGACATTTTTGGACAGATTATTTTCATTCAATAATATGTCTGAGCTGTAATTTGAAGCAAAGAGTAGAAGAAAAATTGAGGAAGATCTATAGAGGAAAGGGAGAGAGAGTACTGCGTTCAAGGGTTTGTTATATATTTTTCTAATGAAAAAATTAGATTTCTCTTAAGGATATCTTTCCTCAAAATACACGAATAGGGACATTTTTTCATGCATGGTGATGCCTGTGCCTGAAGTTTTTTTTTTTATTAAATGCTTTTCAATCAAAATATTTGTTTTATCCCAATTGTTCTAAAATTTTTAATTACATAAACAATGTTATAAAATTTAAATTTTTTATAAACAATATGTACATCCAGACCAAGATTTTGAAAGCTGTTGGTAACCATGGACACAAAGTGGTACACTATTTCTGCTGTAGTGCGTCTGGTGTTTCTTATCTATGGATGCTGGCAGGATGCTTTCATGAGAGTCAAATTTACTGATGTAGACTACTATGTGTTTACAGACGCAGCTCGGTTTGTCACTGAAGTAATTGTTTTTTGCCATCAGCTTGACTTCTAACATTATCCCTTTAATAGAAGTTTCATGATGTTTGGTCTTTATTTTAAACTCTTAAGTTTTAAAAGAAGCATAGATTTTGTACATGCTTTACTGCGATTTTATTTCCTGATTTACTTTTTTGTTTTAATCAAATTGAGTGGTTTAATTCTAAGTTCTTTAGAAAGAAAATATCACCGATAAGTATTTACAAGTTAATAATTCTTAGGTTTGGCAGTGAGAAGAAAACTTGCATAGGTAAGTAAATACATGTATAGTGGTTTGTACTTCAGAGAGAGCCAATATAAAATTTTCAGGCTTGTAGTGACATCATTTTGCCCTCTCTGGCTTTGAAGAATATCTACGACTTGACAACAGCCATGATTGAAATGAAAGAAAAAATTGATGAAAGATAAATAAACATACCTCTTTTTCTGAAAGTTCCAGGCCTTGTAATTTTCTTTCTTTTCATTTTTTAAAGGTGATACTTCATGTTGAAATAATTTGATAATTAAATTTGTAAAAAATGTTTTGCTTTCACCTAACATAATTATGTATATATGTTTTTTACTTTCTTTGCAAGCCTTAAGTACTGAATCATAAACGAACTCAACATTTTCTATAAATATGCCAAAAATTATTCGTTGCATAAAGAACTATTTATTTGACCAAGATAAGCCTAGCTTTTGCAACTGGTGTTTATGACAATTAAAATCAGAGGAGCATATGTGATAAATTGTCAAGTCTATGCAAGTACCATTTCATATCTCAGAGATATGACATTTGAGCAGAACATAGTAGTGTGTTTGTAATATCATTACCCATGTCTCAATAGAAAACTTACTAAAATGCATTCTTTAATGCCAAAAAAAAATGGAAATAGCCTGTAGACCTTAGTTAATAAGTCAATCATGTTGTAAGAGGGACAATTGTTTCAAAACTAAAAAAATGAGATATGCCTTGCGTTCAGGTCGAATGAATTTAAATGTCGCCATTTTTACCTTCTATGGTGTACCTATTTTCAGCAAGATATCTTTTTAAGCTTCCAAACATCAAAATTTCATAGCATTATCACTCAGTATTTTGTGAAAGGATGTTAAACCAACTTTAGACTCATTCACCCTGGATGTGAGACATATGATATGCTATTGAGCCAGCACGGTGACAATATGGCTGTTATGGATTCATTTGGCATTAAGATCTAAAACTGTAATAATATTATGGGAATTGAATCAAAAGCAGCATGGCATCAAAAATATAAAATTTGCAATTTCCAAAGACTTAATTGTTTTTTTTTCCAAGTTCAGTTAATCTTTTCTTTTCTTCCCAGGGTAAATCACCATTTCTGAGACCGACTTACCGCTACACACCATTATTGGCCTGGATCCTGACACCCAATATATGGATATCAAATGTGTTTGGCAAACTTGTGTTCATCACCTTTGACTTGCTTATTGGCTATTTACTGTACCAAATACTTCATAAGCTTGGGCACAGTAAAACTGCGTGTCGCTACTCAGCTCTAATGTGGCTTTTTAACCCATTATGCGCCACTGTCTCAAGCAGAGGCAATGCGGAATCTGTGATTGCCTGGCTAGTGCTTATGACCTTATCTTTGCTTTTGCAAGGACGGATAGCTGCATCTGCAGTGTTTTATGCTCTCTCGGTGCACTTCAAGATATACCCTGTGACATTTGCCCTTCCTATTTATTTGTACCTTGGAATGCCTTCAGAAACGGCAGAATCCTCCACTTATGTAACAGAGGCTGACAGCAAAGGGAAGAGTAAATATTTGAGCATATCAAAGTTTGTGCAAGTTCTGTTGAGCTTAGCTCCCAATAAAAAACGCCTTGTCTTCATATCTACAGCAGCTGCAGTTCTAGGCACCCTGACGGCTTTGTTTTACAGGATGTGAGTGTTTCGTGCCCTTATGCACATTGACATTTTACTACATATTACTATTAGTTCAATACCATCTAACTAAGATATACTATGTTGTAATAACCAGTCATGGTCTAAAACAGAGCCCTTATTAATTCATCTTTTATTTATAAACATAACCAATTAAAGCAAGCAAACCTTAATTAGCTTAAAAATATATTTTTTAAAAAAGAAAAATCTTTTTTTTTTATGTCATCTTACTTGAAAATTTTAATGTAAAAATTCAAAATTACGTTCCTGTAGCTATTAAATTCATGAGTGTAAGGGTTAAGATTAAACTGAATAATTTTACACAAATGAATATTCGACAAAAATTACATGCAATATTTTGAAATTAAAGTTGGTAACCTCAGTTGAACAAGACAACCTAAAACTTAAATTGTGCAAGATCTATGGCTTTGGGGCAGCGTGGTGGAGTGGTAAGCGTCTCAAACTCGAGATCTGGAGGTCACGGGTTCAATTCCTGACCATGCCATGTTGCAATTACCTTGGGAAAGCAATTTACCCTAACTTTTCCCAGTCCACCCACTTGTAAAATGTGTACCCAGCTACAGGCTTCAATTGTACTGGTCTGCTAGGGTATTAGTGGCGCTGCTCTGTGGCGACACAGTTACGCTGAGTAACGAAGACAAATTTCCCGAAAGGGATTAATATAGTGTATTAAAAAATAAATAAATAAATAAAATAAAATAAAATACCTAAAATGCAACTGCATTTTAAAAAAAATGTATTTTTATTACACTCCTAATTGTGTACAAAATTTTGATAGGTCTCCTTGATCTTGTGATTTGCTCTCTGTAAGTCCAAACTGTGGTTGAAAAAATCCCAGTAACAATAGTCTTTTTAAGATTTCTAAAGCAACTTGGTATTATGTCTTTCTCTGGAATTTCCTACTAACTCATCTTTGGAACCAAGCCACCAGACTATGTCTGTGTTATTCCATAAATCTATTTTTTCTTGGGAATGTATCTATATTTGCACATTTTATTTTTTTTAAAGTTCAATTATAAATATAATGACCCTGTGAAATAGGTTTTTTTCTTCGCATTGTTTAATTGTCAAATTTAGCATCCGCTTATTTCGTTTTAATCTTAAGATTTGACCTATCAGAAAATTGATTTCTCATTCCTGCAGGTACGGCTGGCAGTTCTTGTTTGAGACTTACCTCTACCACATAGTGCGTGGGGACATCAGACACAACTTCTCTCCCTATTTCTACCTGCTCTACCTGACATCCAGCCCAGAGGGTGGCGTCCCCTTGTGTCTACGCCTTCTTGTGTTTTTGCCCCAGGCAGTCCTGCTTCTGGCTCTAGCCTTTAGGTTTTACCACCGCCCTGAACTGTGCTGGTTTCTGTCAGTTTTTGTGTTTGTTGCTTTTAACAAAGTGTGCACATCACAGGTAAGGGAGGGTTATATCTGTGTTATACATTTTCTTACAATTTTATTAAGAGAGTAAGTAGTATACATTATAATAAGTAATTTGTACAAGTAACTACAATAATTTCTGCTTGATTTAAAATAAAAAAAAGTTTTGGGGAATGACATTGTGGACTATTATGAATTGCATAACGAATTGGAATTCTTCACATATGTATAGATAAGTATAAGCAGGTTTAATTCATTCTTACATACCAGACTCATACGAATTTTAGTACTGTGATGTGACCAGCATTGTGAAATTTACTCTGCCTTTTTACGCTTTTTTAAAACTAAACTGACATTCGAACAGTGTATTGAAATTAAAAAGCTTGTAAACTTTTCACTCTTGTCCACCAGTATTTTCTATGGTACCTAAGTCTCGTGCCTTTGGTGATTCCTGATTTGAACTCGAGACTGACTAGTCTGGTCACACTTGTGTTTTTATGGTTAGGTGGTCAGGTAAGAAGTTGTTAACTTTAAAAAACTATATAAAAGTAAAGTTTGTGAAATGGTTTGGAACGTTTTCATGTTTGATGTGTAGGAGCCGTAGAAATAATTTTACATTAGGTTAGATATAGGCCCAAATGTAAGTGTACCGTTCCTTTGAAACTTTTAAGACAGTGATATGAACCTGCAGTTATTATCAAGTTTATTTGGAAATTAATTCTGTTTTTCCTCCAAAAGAATAAAATTATTGGGGTTTATAAACTTTAAAACCTGAAGTTTTGAAGGAGTGACATGCTGAGAAACTTGAACTACTGAATCTAATAAAATGCAAAAATGTTTTTTCCTTGGGCCATAAAAATAAAACTGAATACAATTGTTTGCATCCAGGAGGATTTTAATTGAAAAAAAAAAGAGGATATTCAAGCATTGTGTTTTAAACTTTAGATGCCTATCTGGCACTTAACTTGTTCTGAATGGACATCAATCTGTAATGCTCCAATACAATTTGTTTTATCTTTACAAAACTTTTAACATTATGGCGATAACCTTTTCTTCTGGCATTAGCTCAGTTTCCCTCAACCTTTCTTTTTTACAATTATTTTTTCCTCAAATTAACCATAAATGTGTCAAGGGCCAATTATAGCACCTCTTCAAATGGAAATTTTATTTTTTAGAACTTACACCTATGGAAATTGTGACGCAAAATTTAATGTAAGACACTTCTAGGGTTAATAATAATTTTTCAATTTTAGGTGTATCTTTAAAATTGTTTTATATTTGTGAGGAAGCCATGATAAATCATACAAAAAGTCAAATACTTTCTATATATTTAATGTGACTGTTCATCAGAGTTTTTTATTTTTTTAAAGGGCTCTTTGTGGACTTAAAGAGGTTGAATGTATTATACTCTTGAATTTTAATATCCTTAAATACTTTCTTGATGCAAGCAATAAAGGATCAATTCAAAGCGGGTTTATGTTTTCAAAGTTCCCCGTCTATTAACTAGTTTGTGCAAGAACAACTGTTGTGTAGTTTACCCTGGTACCTCACATTTTATGAGCTCTTCTTCTAATAAAGCCTATGTTTTCCCAATATTTTTTTTAGGCTGCTTGGCTGCTGCCGGCTTATCTCCTGGAGTTTGAAGGGCAGAACACCTTCCTGATTCTCTGGCTCTCCAGCCTACTTTTCTTGACAGTCAATTCTTACATTGTGTACAAAGTCATCACAACTCATCAACCTAGCAAGCAGAGAGGACAAATCCAACAATGGTCATGATATGAACTAAAAGTAAATAAACTGCAGTTCAGTTTGGATAATTAGAATCCAATAGGAATAAAATTTAACTTTGAATCATTTTAAAATTTTGATACGTCTAATCAGTATACATTGCATAGGAGGGATAAATTTGTAACCTGAAGTTAGTTTGAATGAAACTTTTTAGTTACCCAGATATAAATTGTTTGGTTTTCTTTGTCTCTGTAATGTAAAGGAAAGAACATTCCTTCTTAACTCATTGCCTCCCTAATTTTTGTACATGTTTTACCATAATAATGGGATTGTTAGGAAAACTGACCATAGTCTCCGAGTCCATGTGTAGTGCATGGATGCAGGAATAGTTTTGTGCCATAATCACGTATGGTACCAAGATCAAGTGTGCCTTGCTTTTTTTCCACAAGGCTCCATTAAACAATTTCCATGGCAGCAGATTCTCGTACCATATGTGGTTACGGCACAAAACTACTCATTCATCCAAAAACCACACATGGACGCGGAGACAATGAGTGAAATTATGATATCTCCCAGTCAGTCATTTATATTAAAAAATGAAAAGATAAGGCAAAACCCCCTAAAAGTTATGTGAATGTAATGTAATGAAGCCTGAAGTTTTCAGACTTATCTTACCATTATAAATTTTAGTGTTTCAAAAGAAATAAACAGGAGAGCCAGGAGAAGAACTATTGCTGTATAGAACTGCTGCTTTTCATTAAGCAAATCAACATGGTAATTACACTTTTTCCATTTAAGGCCAATGACTGAATCTTCATTGTGTAAACTAATTAAACTCATATACTTTACCATTAAACTGTGTTACCAGTTCAGGTTAAGTAAGTACAGTAGTATCCGCTTAAACGCACGGCACTTGGGGGACCCAAAAAGCGTGCGTTTAGGAGATGCGTGCACTTATGAAAAGTAGTAAAAAATTACTAGTAATTTCCCTTTACGGCTTTAGAGTTCGATGCATAATTATAATAAAAGAACCGAGTTGTTTTCCTATATTATACAAAGATAATGCATGGACGGTAGGTAGGATTAAGAAATACATGTAGATAGTTTAAACGATCTTATCTACTCTCTCTCTCTCTTATTTTTTTT
>BMAT01005015.1:133578-143761 GCA_019649035.1 Elysia marginata
AAAGAGAGAGAGAGAGAGAGAGAGAGAGAGAGAGAGAGAAACGGAAATTTTAGACAAACACAATGACAGTGAAAGAAAAACTGTAAACACTAAGCTTCAGAAAAAAAAAGACTTAGGCCAGTAATAATATGCTTCCTGGTCTGAAACCATTAAAGTCTTTGAAACAAAGCTCCCAGAAATAATTAGATAAATATTCACTCTCTGTGTAAGCAGCATCTCTAAAAATATTCAGTGCTTTTAAACATTGTCAATATTCTGTGATATCTCGTGAAGGTTTTCTGTCTACGTCCATTAACAGTCTCAAAGTGTTTGTCCATACGGGTGTCTCTGATGTGTGTATTATCCGTCTGGATCAGTTTTATTATCTTTTTTATGTTATTGTTCCCAAAAGATATTGTTTTCGCCTGTATTCTAGTTCTTTCAAGGTTATACGCTCGGTTCGATGCATCTTGTGATCTGACAATATGTCGCAAAAAATTAATTTGAAAAAAAAAGCAAATTTAAGATCTATAATCTTCTCTATTTCCTTACGTTTTGAATTAAGAGTTGTTTTAACTTTGTTTTACAAAGCAATGATATAATATTTTCATTAAAACTCACTGGTTGATACCGATAAAAAAATAATTTGATCGAATAATAAAGTCTTTTAGTGTAAAAATCGTTAACCAGTCGGTATGTTAGGAGCGTTTTATAATATGAGATTTGTTTCCCAATCCATTGGTCCATACACGAGTGCTTCTGCACTTCACCTTTTGTGCATGCAAAATAATCTCATAGTATCTTATTCTCAAACGATATTCAACACTGTGCCTTTTGTGCTTAATGTAAAAAAATCTATCTATCTATTTATCTGTCTGTGTATCTGACTATCTATCTTTTTATCTATCTATTTATCTATCTATTTATCTATCTATCTACTTATCTATCTATCTATTTATCTATCGATCTATCGATCTATCTATCTATCTATCTATTTATCTATCTATCTATCTATCTATCTATCTATCTATCTATCTATCTATCTATCTATCTATCTATCTATCTATCTAGTACTGAAAATTTACTTACTACACTATGTTTTGCAGTTTTAAACATATCTATTTATCTATCTACCTATCTATCTATGTACGTTCAAAACTGCATAAGTACTAATAATAATAGTGTTTAATGTTTGTAATATTTTTCTATGTGTTGAATCCAGATTTAACATTTATTTCATATTGGGCACTTATTCTATAAGTAAGCATCTCTCCCACCCCCCTCTCTCTCTATCTATCTATCTATCTATCTATCTATCTATCTATCTCATACATTTTTCACTTTTTCCCGTACTATCGTTTTCGTTTTGTCGGGAGAAAAACATTTACATAAATTGCTTTGCTTCACACCAGGTGTGTGAACTTGTTGAGGTTTCTGGCCCCTGTACAAAAGATTGGCCAAGGAAAAAGAAATATGACAGGAAGAGAAAGGAGGAGAGGGGAAAGAAAAAAAAGTATAATATTATATATACGCACCAATAAGTGTGGGTAAATAAGAAAAAAAAATATTTCCCGTATGCTTATTAATTTTGTTTTACATCAATTAGCAAACCCAATGCGAACATCAACATAAGTTCTAATATTCTGGGAAAAACGAATAGAATAATAACAATGAAACAAAACGGAGTTTTATGTGTGACTCATTCGTTGTTATTCTCTCGATCTTGTTCTACGTCTGGTCTCCGGTGTTGATGATGATGAAGCACCTGCGAGAATTCTCACCTAACAATTTATTTGTTCACACCGTGTTTTCTTGTACCGTAGCTAGATCTAGACACAATGCTCTTGTCACAGTCCTATTTGACGTAAAAAGGGGTTGTTTGTTTATCGGTTTAAATAGTTAGAATGAAAATTTAAACAAAAAAATTTGCGGTGTTGATCGAGTTTATAAAGGTTACATTTTGAGTTCCTTTCCTTGATGTCACTTACTATATTAACGAAGGAAAAAAAAATCTAATGTTCTCTGTATATTGAAAGAAATAAAATAGTAAAATCTTATTAAAATTTGACGTTACAATATCTTTAATACATTTTAAATTTTATGACTTGTGGTTAGATTATTAGCTGTCAAAAAAGTAGATCTACAGATGATTCAAAAGATAGTTGGACTGAAAAAAGAGTGTTTTGCAATTCTCTACAGGAATTAATAGGCCCTAAAACACAAAGGCCGATTGAAACAAAAGGTTCAGTTCAACTTAATGATCTAGATAACTATCATTTTTCGTTTAAAAAGTACAAAATGCCTTGATAAAAGAAGCAGTAATTTTTTTGAGAGATATGTAAATGCTAAAAAAGACCCCCTTTTGGTTGATAGGCCTATACGGATGACAGATATAAAGATCTATATCTGACTTAGAAAGAGTACGTCTATTAGATGAGAGATGCCCAAAGATGTCTCGCGACTCGTGTAAATTTATTAGTATGATGTCAGACATTTTAAAGTGAGAAACCGCTATAAAGAGTATAGTTATAATGTATATATAAGCTCCTCATAAAAATAGAGCACTATATTTCATTAAAAAAAACCTAGAATTCCTTCCCCGTTTTAAACTTACAACTTTACATTTATAGCGCGGGGTGTTGTTTTGTTAAAATAGTTATCTCAGTACATGCAACATCCACCAGCAAACGGGTATTTATGACTTTACATGCATGCCTTTTTCTCATCATTTTTTTTCTGTTTAGGGGGGGGGGTTTGGCTGCGTATCTATAATTTTAACCTCATGACTTTTTGAAGTGATGCTGGGGAATGGAGAAAAGGGATAAGGAAGAGGGGGTAGGGAGTGGAGGAAGAGGGAAACAAGCTAGGCGTGAAGTTGTCACTGGGCCTGTAAGTGATGGATGCTCAGTGCGCAGAATCGATCCCAGCAGGTTGATTTAAGTATGCTCTCCGCGCTAATGATACATAATTGAAAACAAAGAGTTGAAGAAACGAAAGGAGAAAGATTGAAAGGTAGATATACACAGAGAGAAAAAGAGAAGGAGAGACACACACACACACACAGAGAGAGAGAGAGAGAGAGAGAGAGAGAGAGTGAGAGACAGAGACAGAGACAGAGACATAATTGTTTTATTTATTATGAAAAAGAGATCTAGAAACAGAGAAGCATAACAATAATGCCGAGACAGGCAGACAGAGAGACAGAGAGAAAAGGAGTTGAACATTGGTGGAAAACAAGCAATCAGATAGCTAGTTGACGAAAACTTGCTAGAAAGAAAGGAAAAAAACTTAATTATATGAGAAAATAAGAGAGAAAGGCATTAAGGTAATCCGATTTTGACACAATCGTTATGCAAGCACAAATATCCAACTAAGATGTCCGATTTACAAACAAAAAAACGTGTTTGAACAAGTAGAGAAAGTGAAAACATCATTGGCATTGGTCTACAAATGTTTACGTTTACACAATGCGTGACAGAGAAAACCAGAAAACCAGATTTCTGACAATAACCCATAGTTAAAAATATGGAAGTACTTGACATTTTGTTAGGCGCCCATCTTGTGCAGTCTTACTAGTGGATAAGCTCAAAGATTAGGATAGTGGTATTTGTTTTGCCTGTTGTTTATACGCTCGTATTTTCGACCGAGGTTTTTCATTTTGTGCTTGGGTAAATCCGTCGTGTTGAAATCTGCAGGGCAAAGAACGATTTTCGCCATGGAGTTTAAAGGGAGAGTTATACTTTTGTTTTCACCTATTTTTCCAGTGGTTCAAATCATAAACAGATACGCTTTGAAAACCTTTTTCACATGTCTATTATTATGAACAAGAAGGGCTATTGAAAAAAATGTAAACTAAAGACATGTCTAGTCTTGGTCTCCTTGTTTCAAGAGCTTTCATGCAGTTGTTTGCGAATATCTGTTAAACCAGTCTCCAGAAAAGATATTTATCACCAAATTAAGTAAAAAAAAACCCTGTCAAACAGAGGTAGACATTACAGAGGCCATAAAGAGAGCGGTGGTTAGTTTCGCATTAAATAGAAGAGCTAAATATTTGTCGAATTTAACTTCTTAAGTCTTTGGAATAGAGAGAAGCTTTTGAAAATTGCATGCACTTTTAGCGTAGGTTTGTGGTCATAATTTTTCCTCCTTCTTTATTCATTATTGTCTTGCAATGTTAAGTTTTTTGCCAATACAATTATTGACAACTTAGACTTCAGCTTTTGCGCCGTCATCGCATAGAATTTGCGAACTGCTTAGACGAGGCTGCGATGATTAAGTTATCATATTGCATCATTGCATCCAAAGGCATCAACACCATATTACAGATAGCAAAGAAAGAATGTTGGATCTCAACAAAATCTGGACAAGAAATTACAAACCCAATGAAATCTTTGGTATGGACGGTAACAATACATATGGCTGGGGGATAATTGTTAAAGATAAAAAAGACGTATCACTAACATTTAATTTCATAAAACATGATGTTAATCAAGCTCTGTTGGTTAGTGTAGTGTTTTCTATATATATAACTTGATAAGTCACCGAGGTAAGCAAATTTGTTTATACTTATCAACGTAATAATATTGGCATCAGGAGAAAAAAGAAATTGCTCCGCTAGCTTGATGAATTTTTGTGCGTTTTTTGTTGTTGTTGTTGTCAAAAAATCAATTCAGTAGAACATATGTCTTTTTAGAGGAAGTTGAAAAGAAAAAAGAACCGAAGAATCCATTTTCACTGAATTCCAAGTCTAAAGGCAGTTATTGGACAACATCTGGGAGAAGAAAATAAACTTTTTTTTACAAATCTGCCGAAAGAAATGTACATTGATAAAAGACTCAATTCTTGGGGATAAATGTGTTACAAAGGTGCACAGAACGGCTAAAGACAGCCTATCTAGACAACTTAAAGGACTGGACGAGGAAAAATAGAACAAAAATTTATACTTCGATAGGAAAAAGAGAAATTTAAAAGCTGTCTCGATTGCTACAGTGCAGGCATAAAGCGTTAAACTTTAAAAATCGACGCTGGATATTGAGTGAGTAGGTGAGCAGAACTTCGATTTTTCCAAAAGTGTGTCCAGAAATATCAAACTTAAAGGTGTACTTAATTTGACGATTTAATGTATGTTGTAAGCTAACAACTAGTACATATCAGAAAAGAGGGAGTACTTTGCGTTATCACTGTGTGTACTGTGTTTTTGCACGAATTTCAACAAAACCTAAAGAGGAGAAATATTCTTGTTTACTGAAAACACCACTATAACCCGAGTAAGTTAAATCTTTTTTTTTGGTCGAGTAACGGGCTCAACAGTAGCGCAAACACGAAGGAGAGATTGATTGATTGATTGAATTTTTTTACAAGCCCAGTCCATCATTAGCGATGATCTTAGGGCTTAAGACGCAAAAAGTCAGAGATTAATAGTCCAGTCATAGTAAGAAAAAAACCTCAAAAAAATTACAAAGGAATTGTTTTTTTGTTTCATCGTGTTTGGACATGTATTAAATAAAAAGCTTGCTCGGAATCTAAAAAACTTTATCAAATCCGGCAGAGAGACAGATCTTAAGAGGTCAATAAAGGTCAAATTGGGGATAACTGCACAAGTCAGTGTCATAGGCAGGCAAATTTGTCGTATAAGAAATCGCGCATTAAATAACAGTTGCAGGAGAGGCAATATCGATTAGAAGACAATGTGAAACAAGACACGCTTTTGCTCACTCAGAATTTTTATCATTGCCGAGATGTGCAGACTGTGTGACATGACATTTCGTTGTGACAGCATCGATTTCTGTAGGTTTAAATTTTAGCTCTCTTGAGTCGACTCTATCGCGAATTCAATTACACACAATATGAGTTTAAACTTCATGAATATTGAAACATAATCAGTTTTGCCATGTCTTTATTAAGTATGCTCTTTCATTAAATGAAGGCTTTTGCATTCAAATAGTAATAATAATATGCATTGGCTGTTTGCTTCAACGATGAAGATGATGATAATAAAGAAGAAAATGACAATAATAAAAGTAAGATAATAGCAGTCAAAGGTTTTAGTAGTAGCAGCAGCAGCTTTAAATCACTCTAAATCAAACCATGACAGAATAATTTTGACACGATTTCATGTGAAGAATATAAAAACAAACACTTTTAATGCCGCTTAACTTGAGAAATTATTAGCGTTTATTGGGAAACTGTAAAATTTGACGAAACATCATTATAGAACTTCTGAAAGACAAACGAGACGCGTATAAAACTTTATACATGAAACAACTTAATTTTAAATTGTTACCACAAACCAAATATTGGAAGTGGAGTTTAATCTTTTGCGCCATATGGTAGTAAAAAAACGTTTCACCAGTAATGAAGATAACAGCTTCCTGTGTGGCTCACGCACACCTAATCTAACTGTTCCATTGACGTCAATCTATCTCTATGCTTTTTCCAGAACAGCCTGTCCTATTGATTTAACAAGGTTTCTGTTTTGCACATATAACCGCCAAGCCTATTATTAGTTTAGCTCTATCTCCCTATCCGTCAGTCTGTATACTAATCTATGATAATCTATCTATCCATCCATTTATTTATTCATCTATATGTCTATCTATCTATCTATCTATCTATCTATCTTTCTATCTATCTATCTATCTATCTATCTATCTATCTATCTATCTATCTATCTATCTATCTATATATCTATCTATCTATCTATCTATCCATCTATCTATCTATCTATCTATCTATCTATCTATCTATCTATCTATCTATCTATTTCTCTATCCTCAGATTCAACTTACATTTGGTGGTTACACCTGTGTCATATGCCGTTCAAGCTTTTGAATATTTAGCTAGAATTGCAGTCGTCTCTAAAAAAGCAAGGTGCTCCATCTTTTGCTTCGCGATTATGAAAGACCGCTGTTCGTTTTTAAATCTATTCTTTTGCGCAATTATAAGATCAGATACACAACAATATTGGGTGAAAAAGTGCAAAAATAGTTTATCATTATAATTTTTTACAACAGAAAACGACAAAAAAACTTGTGCAACAAAACAATTTATCCTTAAATCAGACAAGGGAAACGCTGACAACAAAGACAGTAACAAGAAAAAAACACCCACAAAAAACAACAACAAAAAAAGTCCGACTTATGAATAAAGAAATATGCACCTGAAAGCAATCGAACTTGACTAGGTGATTCAACAAGCAACTAAAGCGAATTTTGACAAATGGAACACCAAGGATCAACCCATACGTGTCAATCCCTAACCACCGACTCGGAGATAGTAACTGTTTTCATAAAAAGTTGGTTTCGAGATTTTAGAAATGCTCAATAGCTACACCCCCCCCCCCCAATGATCACTAGGAAACGAGGGTGGTTAAAAGACAAGGTCAAAATCTATTAGCATGAGATATAAAAAATGTCGATAACTTTATGAAATGTTTTATGTTTTTTTTCTGTGTGGTACTGTATGACAGTGCGTTGGATTGTTCTATCGGAACTTAAAAATCACAATTAATAATTCAAAAAGGTTCAGAGAGTATAAAAGTTTTACTTTGTCGTGTTGCAGTCATATCTATCAGAGTCTCTTGGTACAATATAGACTTGTAGAACAGAATCTGAAATTTTATCGAATATTTCAAGTGTGTATGTGTGTTTGTATGGGGAGGGGGCGGTGGGGAGGAAGGGAGTTTTTCAAGCATATCGTAAGCCAAGTCCAACAAGATGCTGCTTAAACCATCACCTGGGTAGTTACCGTGCAGGTGTATGCAATAATTTAGACATGCAACATAAATATACTAGACAATCAGATAGGTCTACAAATAAGTTTTAAAAAAAAGCAAACAAAAAATTGAAAGATTCAAAAGATAATAAATTAGAAAGGAGAAGTAGACTTTTACTGAAAATAGATATCAGAATAAATAGTTGAGGCAGCCACTGGCAATCAAATGAGTGAAAGATTTTAAAGGTATGAACTTAGCAGTGGAGAGAAGTAGGCTTTAAGAGATGCCCGAAATCTTTGTGTTTGTTGTTTATGGCTAAGTGTTGGTGCGCTCCCGGATTCAAATGGTTGCCTTTGGTGCGATTTGGATCTTCCCGTTCAAATAAGCGAGTCGCTTAGAGAGGCTAAGCAAGGACCTTCGCCATGAAACTTCTTTTTTTAAGGAGCGTAGTGGCGACATGGTATAAGCTATGTTTTCTCTAAAGGGCAAGGCGGTGGATGCCGAAGTTACAATAAATCGAGGGTTCAAACCACACTTAAGGCAGACCTTTTGGGCATTTCAACTTAAAGCCTACTTCTCTTCACTGCTAATTTCATACCTTCAAAATCTTTCATCCATTTAAGTGGAAATGGGCGATATGTCTACCACTATTATGGTTCGAACCTTCAACTTGAACATGTAGTAGTTTCGACGTTAGTATTCAACGTTCAAATTTTAATGAAAGAGTTGACACTTTCTTAATTTCAAATAATTGGAAAGTTAACTTTTTTTTTCGCACATGTGCAAACACGCTCGTATAATGGATTCCATCTTTATTAATATCACGAGTGCTGGGTGCATAATTGTTGCATCTCCAAAATATCTCCAAAAGCATTGTTCTTCAGTGGCTGTACTGGAGATTTAACTCTGAACTTCTCTGTGCTAGCATGTCCAATTAGTTTAATTTATATTCTTTTTCATTTTATTTTTTACTGAATGTATACTGCTAATTAATCCATCTACAATAATAAGAAGGTAAGGATAAGTATTACCAGACTATTATTTTAAGGGTTCCAAAAACTGAAAACTGCAATTTTGAGAGATAATAATATTACAATTTTGTTTCTTCAAACTAAGATTTTCGAACCATCTAAGCAGTTGGCTTTTTCTTCCTATACCGTTAGAATAGTTAGCTCACGATGAAACGTCTTATGTCGAAGTTTCTTTTTCTCCTGGACCCTTCTTATTTATATCGTCTGAGCCGGTTGGTGAATTCGATGTTAGTTTTTGGGCACGCATTATATTATGACATACTGTATTTTACCTCTTTTTATTGTGTTCTAAAGTGCGGATTTTTTGTTGTTGATTCTGAACCCTCTCCCATGTAAGACGCAAAGGACGCATAACCCTCATTCGCGATTCACAATGGGTAGATGGGCCGACCTTTGTCACCGCGGGGCTACAACTGTACAAGAAATCTCTCCTATGGTTACTTTGTAAGTCATTTTGTTTCTTATAAATCTGTAGAGTAAAAGAGTGGGTTTAGAAGCCAGTCTTTTAGGGTAAAGCAGGATAAAGTTGGTTTTTTTTTTAAACAAAGGTAAGATATTTTTATTCAGTCACCATGGCATTATTCCTGTTTTTGTAAACGTGTGTAGGCATTGTCTTGAGGGTATATATTTAAATGTCTTATGGTATAACGAATTCTGTTACAAGCATTTTGTTGTTATTGCCATCACCAACATCGTTATTGTCATTATTGTTATTATTATTATTATTATTATTATTATTATTATATTATTATTATTAGTAGTAGTATTACTATTATGGTTACTATTGTTATTATTACTATTATTGTTACTATTATTATTCCTCTTCTTTTTCTTCTCATTACTATCATTTATATTATTATTGTTATTTTTTATTATTATTATTATTTTGAAAGTAATTATGATTATTAAATTATCGACAACCAAGTTAGTCACAAAAACACATTAACATTTTGTGGCACAACTTTTAATTCCTACATATTTCAGCGTACTTTTATATTTAATGGAATTCGAAAAGCTGATTCTGTTACAAAATATCTAGGGACTACCAAATCGAATGTTAAATAAAAACAAAAATAAATGAAGATTAGATATTTTCATCTTCAAATGAAAATGTTTAGCACAGATAAACGCAGACGTCCGTCATAAAAATGAGACTCTTTACTGCTTGAGTACAATCGTTAACAATTCCGTGTATGCGATACAATCGTGATACAAAATAAACACACTTGTCTTTGTGCTGAATACAAGATGAGATCGGGATCCTTGGGTCTCTTAACAAAATTAATCTTTAAAACCGCGATACCCATCAAGTGAGATAAAGAGGGTGAAAAAAAAAGACGAGAAAAATTGGATACACCGCGATAGACAATAATATGAAATACTTTCAATAGTTCGTGAGGAGATGAAACGGGGAGGGGAAAGGGAATGATCGGAACTTGATCATGAAGAAGGGGCGGGG